>CAUYRT010059322.1:0-57125 GCA_963574885.1 Lepilemur ruficaudatus
TTCACAATTGCAAAGATGTGGAAACAACCCAAGTGCCCATCAATACATGAGTGGATTAGTAAAATGTGATATATGTATACCATGGAGTACTACTCAGCTATAAGAAACAATGGTGTATTTTCCTGGATAGACCTGGGACCCACTCTACTAAGTAAAGTATCCCAAGAATGGAAAAATAAGCACGACATGGACTCACCATCAAATTGGTATTAACTGATCAACACCTAAGTGCACATTAGGAATAACATTCATCGGGTGTCGGGCAAATTGGAGGGGTGAGGAGGCAATGGGTATATACATATATAATGAGTGCAATGCACACCATCTGGAGGATGGACATGCTTGAAGCTCTGACTTGGGGGTTGGGGAGGGCAATATACATAACTTAAACATTTGTACCCCCATAATATGCTGAAATAAAAAAAAGGCCAACTAGGAAGCTATTGTTGTAATTGAGAGATAAAAACGTTTGGGCCTCAACCAGGGTGGGAATGGAAAGGGAGAGGAGAATGGATATGCACATCCATGCAAAGAATGGATTCCAGGAGAAGGAGAAAGGAATAGAAATAACATCAAGGACTAAAACTTGTGTGCTTGGGAGAGTGGTGGCATCCTGAACAAAAATAAGAAACTCAGAGAAGAGTGGTTTGGGCAAAGGGGTAGAGATGGGTAGGAGATAATGATTTCAGTATTTTAGGTGCTGAGTTAGAAGTGCAGGTAGAACCAGGTGGAGGGGCATAGCAGGTGGCTGGCAATGTGGCATTGCAGCCCTGGAGGGCCACCAGCTTGGAGGTGATGGGTGAAACTGAAAAAGTGGAAGAGGCTTCCCCAAAGAACACCTTGTTGAGCTAAGGAAGAGAGCTGAGAAATAGATCCTAGTGAATGCCCATGTGCACAGACCATTGTCACACAAAACTCCTTTTTTGTGACAAGATTTGTTGACATAGATCACATCTAGTACATAGCTGTCTGTTTCATTGTAGCTATTGAGATGTTTTCTCTGGTTGTAAGTTTTCTCTCCTTCACCTAGACCTTAAACTAGAGGGCGGGAAGCTCTTTCTAAAGCCTTCCTGATCTTGCCTTTCAGAAGGTAGCAGATAAAGTCGTTACTTTTTAACCAAAGAGCAAAGCAAACATAAAAATACTAAAGATAATGAAATGAATTCTTTTGTATATCAGAGCTAAGTGTACTTTGAACTTGGAGTGGTAAGAAAGGAGTAATACATAACTGGGACGGGAGCTGGACAAAATAGTCATTGGGAATTCTATGTTTAGGTAGGAGCCAATACAGAGACTCTCAGCCTTGTTTGAAAAACTTGGGAAAGCCTCCTGAACAGGCTCAAGAAACATTTATTAAGCATCTATTGTGCTCCAGGCCCTATGATCATTTTTTTTTTGCATAATTACCCCCAAACCCTGTGAAATAGGTATTCTCTTTATTTTCAGAAAAGAATGTATCCAGGACATTTTAAAGGGAGTGAACCTTGAACTATCTCTGCTGGTACCATTGCCAGGGGCACTGGATGTTGTGCACACTGCTCCCATCAAATGGTAGGTTCCATTGTACCAGAGTCCTCAATTGTTGGCTCACTCCTAGGAGGGACCTCCAACTGTCTAAATCTGGGTCATGTGCCTATGTTCTAGCTGCCAGGACTGGGCTTTGTGGATTTTGTAGTGGTTTTCTCTAAGGTTCACACAGTAGAACCCCCTTCCCCAAGGGAAAGAGGATCAGATGCTGGGAGGTCTCCAAACCATCAGTAAAAATCTACTTCAATGAGGAAAGCAGAGTTTATATGTCCAAGGACACTGGTAAGCACTGGAGGTGACACAAACCCAGGTCTTCCAAGTCTGATTAATCTTTCTATTGTATTATAGCTGTTTTGCTGCAGTTATTTGAAAGAGGACAGAGAAATCATTTCTCTCCCTTTTCCAAAAGTTTCCACAATTAACAGAACTTCTTTCTGCGTACGTCTTATGTACTAGACACTGTGCTAGATGTTTTATAGACACCGTTTAATCTCTATAAAAGCTTTTGGAGATAGACATTTTTGGGAGGAATTAGTATTCTCATTTTACAGATTAAGAAAACTGAGGTTTAGAAAAGTTATGTGAATTGTTCCAAGATTGTTGGTAAATAAGGGGCTGTGTCTACCCAATTACAAAGTAAAAGGTTGTTCTCTAAGGCAAATAGGTTAAGAGTTAAGACACATTTAGAAAGCTTACCCTGTGGGGGTTCCACCTAGGAGTATCAAAGCCCAGCTCCCTTGCCTTAGGTCTGGACAGCTCTATAGTGTAACTTATACTAGTTCTCCTGTGGGGTCAGAATGCAGCTACTCTCTAAGGGACTTTGCCTGAAATCAGCCCCCTTGCCTGGCTTCCTCCCAGTCTCTGTTGTACTTCCCTCACTTCCTTCCTGGCTTCCCTGGAGGGTGAGTTCTTATTAAATCTCTTGTACACAAATCCTCAGGCTGAATAGTATTCCATTCTATATATATATCACATTCTGTTTATCCATTTATCCATTGGTGTATATTTGGATTGTCTCCCAAATACTGGCTATTGTGGATAGTGTTACTATGAACATTTGTGTGTAAGTATTTGTTTCAATTTCCATTTTCAATTATTTTGCATATACAACTAGGAATGGAAATACTGAATCATTTGGAAATTCTATGTTTAACTTTTTGAAGAACCACCAAACTGTTTTCCACAGTGGGTGCACCATTTGACCTTCCCACCAGCGGAACACAAAGGTTTTAATTTCTCCATATCTTCACCAATACTTGTTATTTTCCATTTTTAAAAAATGGCCATTTTAATGGGTGTGAAATAGCATCTCACCGTGGTTTTGATTTGCATTTCTCTAGTGATTAGTGATATTGAACATCTTCTCATGTGCTCATTGACCATTTGTATACCTATCTTCTTTGAAAAAATGTCTATGTGAGTCCTTTGCCCATTTTTGAACTCAGTGGTTTTTGTTGTTTTTGTTGAGTTGTAGGAGTTGTTTGTATATTCTGGATATTAATCCCTTATCAGATATATAGTTTGGAAATATCTTTTCCTATTCTGTGCATTGTCTTTTCATTTTCTTGATAGTGTTCCTTGATGAACAAAAATTTTAATTTTGATGAAACCCAATTTATCTATTTTTTCTTTTGTTGCGTATGCTTTTGGTGTCATATCAAAGAAATCATTGCCAAATCCAATGTCATGGATCTTTTCCCTTATGTTTTCTTCTCTAATTGTTTTATAGTTTTAGCTCTTATGTTTAGGTCTTGATCCATTTTGAGTCAATTTTTGTATGAGGTATAAGGTAAGGGTCCAATTTCATTCTTTTATGTGTGGATATCCAGTTTTTCTGATAGCATTTATTGAAAACACTGCCCTTTCACCATAAAATGGTCATGGAACCCTTATCAAAAATCAATTGATTGTATGTATAAAGATTTATTTCTGGGCTCTTGATTCTATTCAATTTGTCTTTTTGTCTATCCTTATGCCAGGACCATACTATTTTAATTACTATAGCTTTGTAGTAAGTTCTCCAATTTTGTTCTTATTTTTCAAGTTTGTTTTGGCTATTTTAGGCCCTTTGAGATTTCATAAAATTTAGGATAGTTTTTCTATTTCTTCAAAAAACCTTTTAAAATGTAATATTTACAGTTATAAATTTTCTTCTAAGCACTGCTTTAGCTATATCCCATAAGTTTTGGTGAGTTTCACCTTCATCACAAAATATTTTTAAATTTCTCTTTTGATTTCTTCTTTGACTTGTTTATTATTTAGGAATATGTGGTTTAATTCTTATGTATTTTTGAGTTTCCAAAATTTCTTTCTGTCATTCATTTCTAATCTTGTTTAACTGTGGTTCAGAGAATATATTTTATTTCTATCTTTGTCAATTTATTGAGGTTTTATAGCCTGGTGTATGGTCTTTCCTTGATAATGTTCCATGTGCACTTGAGAAAAATATGTATTCTGCTCTTGTTAGGTGGAATGTTCTATAGATGTTTGTTAAGTCCAATTGGTTTATAATGTTGTTCAAGTCTTCTATTTGTATTAATCTTCTGACTAGTTGTTCTGTTTATTATCAAAAGCAAGATATTGCAGTGTCTGACTACTATTGTTGAATTGTTTACTTGTCTTTTTATTTCAGTCAGTTTTTTTGTTTCATTTGTTTTGGTGCTTTGTTGTTAAGTTCATATATGTTTACACTTGTTATATCTTCCTGATGGATTGACCTTTTTGTCATTATAACATGTCCATCTTCATCCCTAGTAATTTTTTATGTGTGTTAAAGTCTAATTTGTCTTATATTAGTGGAGCAACTCCAGCTTTCTTATGGTTGCTATTTGCATGATATGTCTTTTTTCATTCTTTTACTTTCAGTCTATTTGTGTATTTCAATCTAAATTGTTTCTTCCATAGATAGCATATAGTTAGATCTTGTTTTTTAAATCCAGTCTGACAATCTGTTTTTTCTTATTTGATTTTTTAGGCCAAGTTTGATTTATACTTACCATTTTACCTTTTGTTTTCTGTCTCCTGTCTTTATGTCTTTCTTATTCTTCTGTTCCTGCTTTACTGTTTTCTTCGACATTAAGTGAATGTTTTCTAATGTAGAATTTTCATTTCTTTAATAATTTTCTCATTATATATTTATTAGTTATTTATCAGAAATAGCTTCAGATTTATACTAACTTAATTCTAGTAAGATGTATAAATGTTACTTCCCCATATTTCTATTCCTTTTCTCCTTTTTTTGCAGCATTACTCTTATATATATTACATCTATAAATGGCACAAACCCAGCAATACAATTTTATAATTATTACTTTATATAATTCTATGTATTTTACAGAATATAAGAGAATAAAAGAGAACAAGTATATATTTGTAGCTTTTGGTGCATTAATCTTTTTATCTGTCATTTCTGATTCTCCATATTTGTTCTTGTGGATTCCAGTTACCATTTGGAATCAATTCTTTAGCCCAATGCAGCTTTACTTCCACCCACTTTCTGTATACTGTTATTGGCAAATATGTTACATTTCTATACATTGTAGGCCCAGTGATACATTATATACATATTGTTCCATAATATTGATTTTTAAAAGCAGTTAATCAAAGAAAGGAGGATTAATATGCATTTATACTGTCTTTTATACTTATATGATTACCTTTACTGATGCTCTTTGTTTTTTCATATGGATTAAAGTAACTATCTGGGGTCACTTGGTTCATCCTAAAGAACTTTTAGTATTTTTGTAAGGCTGGTGTGCTAGGAACAAATTCTCTACTTTTGTTTATCTGGGAATGTTTTCATTTTGCCTTCCTTTTTGAAAGTTAACTTTTCAAAATACAGGATTTTTGGTTGACAGGTTATTTTTTCTTTGTACACTTTGAATGTAATTCCACTGCCTTCTGACCTCTATTGTTTCTAATGAGAAGTTAGTTGTTAATGTTATTGTGGTTCTCATATAAGTGATTCATTGTTTTTTCTCTTGTTTTCATGGTTTTCTCCTTGTCGATGGCTTTCAGCATTTTTATTGTGATGTGTCTCTTTATAGATCTCTTTGTGTTTATGATACCTTGGATTTCTTGAGCTTCTGATATGTATATATTAATATTTTTCAATAAACTTGTACAGTTTTCAGTCATTATTTCTTCAAGTATTTTTTCTTCTCCTTTTTCTCTCAATTTTTTTTTTTTTGGTACTCTCACTCTACATATGTTGGTGCTCTTAATGGATTCCACATGTCTCTGAAGCTCTTTTAATTTTTTCCTCATTCTTTTTTCTCTCCTTCTAATTGCATAATCTCTTTTGATCTATCTTCAAGTTCATTAATTCTTTCTTCTGCTAGTTCAGATCTACTGTCGAGCCCTTATAGTGTATTTTTCATTTCAGTTATTTTTCTTTACAAGTCCATAATTTCCTTTTGATTCTTTCATATGATTTTTCTTTATCGGTATTTTCTATTTGATGCAACATTGTTTTCACACTTTACTTCTATAATTATGATTTCCTTCTATGATTATGATTTCCTCTATTATATTTTCCTTCCTTCCTGTGTTGAAGTCTTCATTAAATCTGACATGTGGTCACCCTCACAGGCAGCTTTAGTTGCTTTCTTTTTCCCCCTCAGTGTATGGGTAATACTTTTCTCATTCTTTGAATGTCTCATATTTTGGAAATTGGACATATTAGATAATATATTGTAGCAAATGGTTACTGGTCCCTTCTCCCCTTGCCTCCAGGGCTTGTTATTATTATTTGCTTGCTTAATTATTTAATGACTGGCTGGGTTATTTTAGTGAAGTCTACTCACCCTTACCCTTGTGGCATGAATCTCTGATATTTTTCCTCAGACAGCTCAGTCTTGTGTATGTCCACAGGCACCCGGGGATGGTAGTGGTTTTGGTAGGACTCTTTTAACTATATTTTTCCCTGGCTATATTCAACTATTATGCTTCTCTAATTATCAGCTGAATGTTCTATTGTTTTCAATAATGCCTTGCTACATAAACCACTTTTCAAATGAATCCAGTCAAATTTGTGTTCCTTTAAAGGAATAGTTCCTGAGGTCAGTGTATTATATTTGTTCTGACCCCAGGAGACCCCAGTTATCTCTTTCTCCATTTCTTTCCAGCAAACAAGTTGACCTACAATTTAGCCTATATCTCCAATGAATCTACTAATCTTTTCCTAATTGCCTTTCAGGACAACTTCCATTGTTCTGGAGAGCACCCTTAGGCTTGAACTTCTCCATTCTCTGTTCCAAATGAAGTCAGTTCCTTTGGGGTGGGATTTGGAACTCTCTGTTCTATGGTCTACTTCTCATCCAAGGCAAAATCTCTTAGTCATGGCTCTGGTGCTGATGGCAGAGTCAATAGCTTCTTTTTCTTTGAGTGACACCCTTGTGTTAGGAGCTGAATGCTTGGTGGATGGAGTGAGGTAAGAGTCCCAGTCTCCTAGACTTGTCTGCCTTGGCATGAAAACCGTGTTCCTAGAGCTAGGGCAAGAACAATTTGGGTTCCATTATTTTTAGTGACATTAAGCTCAAGGTAGAGCCTCTATTTCATGAATAGGGGCTGGACAGAAGATGGGAAGACATACTTCTATGCCTCACTCACCTGGAATTTAAAACTCAGCAATAGTTTGCTGGTAGCAGCATGAGAAATGCTATTGTCCTGCTCCTCCTTCAGTGATAGCCCTCTGACTAGGAGCATGGGGAGAGGGAGTCTTGTATTCTTGGCTGTACCAGTCTGGAGTGGAGTTTCTGTCTCATTTAGTTGGGGTGGAAGGGAAGACATAGGTTTTTTTGTTAATATACCACAGACTTTTACAATTCTTACCAAGTTTTAGTAGATTTTCTTGAATAAATGTTTTTTTCATTTGCTATATGCCCATAGGGCCATTTCCAGAGAATTAAATGGTTATTTTTAAGTCATTTTCACTAGTTTATTGGGGCACTGGATCCACAGAACATCTTATGTTGTCCTGTCAGAAGTTGAACTCCTCCAGTGATTTCATTCCTAAGCATATATTATTATTTTTTCCATAACTAGATTCTGGCCATATCAATTTCCATAGTCATCTACCTTAACGTGGTCCTCTAATCAGCACTCACAGAAAAACACTAAATCAAAGTCCGCTATACATTGATTAGGACTCTCTTCAAGTTTTATGGTGTGTACTGTCTGGGGGATGGACATGCTTGAAGCTCTGACTTGGGTGGGGCAAAGGCAATATATGTAATGTAAACCTTTGTACCCTTGTAATATGCTGAAATAAAAAAAACTAAAAAAAAAAAAATAAAATATTTCTTCATGTAAAAATAAAAAAAGAAAGGTTAAACTGTGTTTTAAAGCATATTTTAAAACTATAAAAATGTAAAAATTTGTATTAGAAATTTGCTGTCTCATCCACAGGTCAGTGCAACCTATGGTCACACATTGCCCTGTGTGAATTGAACTACAGTGAGCTGTATTTTGCTCTGAGTATTTGCTAGTCAGAGGGTAGCAAGTGAGCAGGAAGGCTGCCTTTATCCCCTGAGGACTAATTCCTGTTCATTTCAGAGTTTCTAACATGGCCATCAAGAGTTTAGTTTCCAGGGAGCTGTTTTGTGGATGATTGCTCTAGTTATCATAGAACAAGGTTTTGGTACACATGGGTGCCCCCACATAGGCAGAATCTCTGTTGTTTGGCAGCAATAAACCTCTTCACAAACGAAGGATAATTGTATTCATGTCAGTTCCTAATTCTCTGTATTAATTTAGCTCAGGAAAAATACTGCAAAACTGTAATCCACATATAACCTCTCAAACTAAATTTAGTTAGAGACCCCTGTACTGACCCCTGTACTAAGTCTTCTTACTTGAGTCCACAAACTTGGGTGGACAAGAGACATTACTTTGTGTTCTTTATTTTTCTAAGATCAAATAAAATCTGACTCTAGTCTCCATCCTTCCTGGGCTGTGAGAAATACTACTTCAGGTATGGATAGGTCCTTATCTGCCTCCCAGCTAATTTAAAGTGTTCGATGAGTGATGGATTCCTGAATTAGTAATTAATAGCAAACTACATGTGCAGCAATACCAGGTGTGAATAATATTTGGTAACACTTCAAATGTCCTTTCCTCCCACTCTTCATGACTATGGTGACTACATCGACCTCTATATCCCCTCAAGGGTTTGGCTTTTGCCTTAAAACTGTGGTCCCCAACCCCCAGGCCACTGAGCGGTATCAGTATCAGTCCGTGGCCTGTTAGGAACTGGGCTGCACAGCAGGAGGTGAGTGGTGGGTAAGTAAATAAAACTTCTTCTGTATTTACAGCTGCTCTCCATTGCCTGCCATCTCCGCCCCACCCCCAAACACCGGTCCGTGGAAAAATTGTCTTCCATGAAACCGGTCCCTGGTGCCAAAAAACTTGGGGACCATTGCAGCTTAAAATACCTGGTGTACTTTAAGGGTGATTGCCCATAGGCCCTATGACTCTTCAAGAGTCTTACCTATTAGCTGACTGAATCCTGCAATTCTATCAACAGAGCTGCACCTCTTTTAAGTGCAAATAGCCTGAACATTGTATTTGTTTCCTGTGGCTGCCAAAACAAAGTACCACAAATTTGGTGACTTTAGACAAAAAAAATAGAGGCTAGAATTCTGAAATCATGGTGTCTGCAAGATTATGCTTCCTGTGAAGGCTCTGGGGGAGACTCTGTTCCATGTATCTCTCTTGGCCTCCGTTGGTTGTCTGCAATTCTTGGTATCCCTTGGTTTATAGCTACATCACTTTAATCTTTGCCCTTGTGGTCACATGGCCTTCTTTCATGTCTATCTCTCTGTCTTTCCAAATCTCTCTCAAAGGACACCCATCACTGGCTTAGGGCCCACTCAAATCCTGTATGATGTCATCTTAACTTTGCATCTGCAAAGATGTTATTTTCAAATAACGTCACATTCACATGTACCAGGGATTAGGACTCAGACATACTTTTTGGGGAACACAGTTTGAACCTACAGCATGGGTTAGCAGTAATTATTGTCAGTTACTTACAGATTAGTGTGAGCACTTTTAGCAGAATTTCTTCAAGAAGGAATCTTCAGAATCAGAGACATGATGGTGGGGAATGGGGGCAGAGAGAAGAGAGTGGGGATGTGCTGTTAACTGCACATTGATGTTGAGGGTAGGTCTGCTGTGGCTCTCTGACTCTCTGCCCCTTTGACCATAACAATGAAGAAGAGGCTGAGAAGACAGAGGAGCTGCAGTTGGACAGAGAAACAGGAATTAAGGGACTTCAGTAAAATTCCAGATGAATCCAGAGGGAACGATATCTTGGTACAATGATCCATGATTTGAGTAAAATGCCTCTCTCTTATTTGAAAAGTTTTGAGAGGTGATTGACATCTCACATTCCTAAGTTTTTAAATTTTGTGTCATCTTTTCTTCATCTTTGGTCATTTCATAATTGAGCTACTAAAAGTTTAGCTTTTGGTTTCCTTTAATAAAATTTGTGTTATAATTCTAATGAACCACTGGGTTTTTATTCCATCTTGATTGTATCATCTTATTTATTTGAAGATTAGAAAAACTGTCAAAACAAAGTGTCAAACACAAAACTAAGTAAGTCTAAGAGAAAATTGACAAAGGCTGCTTATTCATCAACTTGCAGCAAGGAAATGCTTGTGCAAGTCACTTCCATTTCAGCAGGTGTTCAAAGGTGTTAGGGAGGAAATTCAATTTTACAGTGTAAAGTGAGGAAATACTGAGACAGTCTCTGATTGGCAAGCATTCTATTAACGTGAGATATTTTGGAAGGGAGGGAGACTTTCTAAAGGTCCTTAGGTACGTTTGGGAGTTGTAGGTTGGCTGCAAGAGACAAGAGAGCTGCTTGGGAACATTTCACAAATGTTGAGGTGGAGGGTTTTCTATGACTGGCCATATCCTGGAAGGAGCGGGGCTCACAGCATGCTTTTTTTGTAGTCAAATTGTCACTGTGGTCTTACTGGGGAGAGAACAGCTACCATGGCAGACAGTTTCCCAAAGGTAGTGAGAAATAGATAATACATAGCATTGTAATGGAATGTAAAGGATAAAAAAGAAAGACTACTAAATGGCAGTTTGAAACAAAGCTGAATTTATTTACTTGCCCAGCAATACTCAAATACCAGCTCAGTAGATTGTGTGAGTAGAAATAAAGGTCTCGATATAGAGTGAAAAGGAGAAAGTGCACCATAAGAAGTGAGATTCTGAGTTCAGGTCTCTGGTTGGCTCATAAAGCAGGTTGTAAATTCTTCTATGCCAGTGGCTACTTTTAGGTGTTTCATCACACGTTCAGGATGGGATGTGTTAAATTTCATACAGTCAATACTTTAGGCTCTGTCAGCCACATAAGGTCTCTGTTACTGCTGCTTGTCCTCCTCCTCTTCTTTCTCCCCCTCCTCCTTCATTTTATGCAATCCTTTAAAAATGTAAAAACCATTCTTAGGTCTAGGTCTTACAAAAGCAGGCTGTGGTTGGATTTGGATTTAGCATGTGACTTGCAGTTGTCCATTCCTGATCTAGAAGAATTCATGTATCAGCCAATGTATTTAGAGAAATATTCTGCATAGTATGTTCCAGTGGTTGTTCAATAATAAATTCAAAAGCATTTCTGAAACCTTAAAACCTAACTATACCCAGCATTTAGATAAACAAATATGATGCTCTTTGACATGGATCAACATGATGATTCTTTCACATATAAACACATTTTAGTGCTTCTGGTTTTGTCACTGTGTTTTGTTTGCTTGCTTGTTTTTTAACTTTATCCCTTTAGCAAAATACAGTTTTAAATTTTTAATTTTAGTGGTTTCCCAGCTTTAAGATTTATTTCATTTAACTGAGAAAGAAAGCGTAAGAGTGTTGGTTCAAGCCTTGATTAAACTCTGAACGTGCTAAGCTGGATAGGCAAGTCTATGCATTGGTAATGGTGGCCATCATAGTGCAGCTTTTGTTTAACTGAATTCAAGGTTCCTGCTAAGTTATGACTCAGACTTTTTGTTGACAAAAATAAAATATAAAAGGTTTTGTTATTAATTTTTTCTGTTTGGCATTTAAGTGTTTATTTTTCTCTTTGTATGTTACATTTTGAGTCTATATTAAATAAAGGTTTGAATGATTTTAAAAATAGTCACTGAGGAGGCTTCAGAGTACTATATTGTTTTCCTGCTTAGATTTGTTTCACCATTGTGCTACCCAGTTGTGCTTTACATTGACCAATAGGACTTACTACACAAGTGTGCATATGAAGATCAACTGTGGCACTAGAATTTTACCTTATAAAATATTTTTCAATATGTCAGATAATGGAGCATATCCATTTTTTTATAATAGTATATTTCAATTTTTAAAAGTAACTTCTTACTGATCCAGCAACTCCACTCTGATATAACATAGGCAGGATGCTGAAAGTTGGCACCCCCCACTTCAAAAAACAGAAACAAAAACAAAAAATCCTCCCTATATAGTCTGTATTAGTCTTCTCAGGCTGCTGTAACAGAATATCAAAGACAGGGTGGTTTAAGCAACAAAAGTTAATTTTTTCACAGTTCTAAATGTTGGAAATTCAAGATCAAGTCACCAGCATGGTTCATGTCCAGTCAGGCCTCTCTTCCTGGCTTGTAGATGGCCACTGAGAAATAAAAATAAAATCCTAAGCCCCCCAGCTGACTGAATGGATGCCCTCTTGGCCAAGGCGACCCCAGAGAAACATTAAAACTGAGTTCCTGGCCATGACAGGACAGGAGGTAAGACACACCTCTTTATACCCCCTCCCTCATTAACCACCATTGTGGCTTTCTTCCCTAAGGGTTAAACAGAAGCCAACATTTTGAAAAGACTTGCCCCATCTCTGATTTCAATCAACTGCCTAATGATGCTCCTCCCCTTTTGTGGTTTCTGCACTACAACTGACTGGCATTTCTTCCTCATAAGAGACCACCAACCATTGATTTGTTCTCACCAGTCTACAAAAGATGCACAGTGAGGGTTTTTGTGTACTCTGCTTCACCTTTTGACAGCACCTCTCACCTCTCACCTCTTTGACACCAGAGGCTGAAAACTCTACCCTCAGATCATGCCGATATGGCCTTTTTTTACATGGGTCCCATGAAGAGGCAGGAAGCTCAATTGCACATGTGCATGTTTCTCCTTTCATAAATATTCATGGCTCCTCCTAGCTTGTTTGATATGTATATTCAGCCACCCCACTCAGCATAAATTTCTGTTCCCCATTGCCTTTCCCTTGAAGTACATGCTCTTGGCTTCTGCCCTTAGCTGTGTTTCTCAACCTGTCAGAATGGCCACCCTGCAGGCTGCAAACTTTTATGAGACATAAAGCTCTTCTGTCCAAATTTATAAACCTCATCATTCTTCAGTTGAAGCCAGGAAATGTGTAGACTATTTCAGCTTTCAGTACAGTCCCTCTCCCTATGCCTCTTCCAGACAAGGAACTTAAAGCTGACTCTGAACTTCAAGAGGGGGTGGACCAACCCTGGAAAACAAAGAACACATACATTTTCTCCCATAGTCTCCACAACAACCCTTTGAGACAGATATTGTCATCATCCTCATTTTCAAGAGTAGGAAATTGAGGCTCAGAGGGGTTAAGTTGCCCAAGGTCAAACTGCTAGTAAGTAATGAGGTGGTAGAGTCATGATTCAAGCTCAGTTTTATCTGCTCCTGTGCCTATAGTCCCTCCCTCCCTCCCTGTGTCTCCACATGGCATGGCTTTTCCTCTGTGTGCACATGGAGAGAGGGAGAGCTCCCTGGTGTCTCTTCTTATAAAAACACAAGTCTTATCAAATCAGGGCTCTACTCTAATGACCTCACTTAGCCTGTATTACCTCCTTATATGTCCTATTCAAACATAGGCACATTAGGGGTTAGGACTTCAACAAAGGAACTTTTGCGGGGAGACACAATTCAGCCCATAACATGGTCAAGACAGACAGATATTCCAAAGTTCATTACAACCTTCCTTAGTCTCTTACTCAGAATCTGTATGCCTTTCAAGTCTAAGAAATTTTTATTTCATTTCTAAGCCCATACAAAGTTTGTAATAGTAAATTAGAACAAAGGAGAGGAATTGCTATATGGAGACATACTGACTGACCAAAGGCCGGGAAGGGACATTAGACAAGAGATTGCTGGTGATCACGGACAAGGGAAAAAATAGGAAAGAACAACTCAAGCATCAGTTAGTACAGTAGTCTAGGGTTATGGAATGTAGAGGGAAATGGCCCTATGAATTTTAAAAGAACTTGAAGGCATGCGTTACTCACTAGAGCTGCCCAGTGATGAATACACATAATGACTAAGTCAATAAGAAAAGGTGCCTTGTTTAAGAAGGAGGGAAGAATGTAACACATTTTAGACAAGACAGTTTAGGACAAGAAAGTGTGATTGCTTATAACCATAAACCCTTAACTCCCCCAGAGAGGGCCTGGCCCATCTCTCAGGTCTTTTCCTCCAGAGAAGCAGGGCTCAGGGCCTACCCTACCAAAGCTTCTGCTGTTTCTGCTCTTCACCACTCTTCCTCTCAACTCTGCCCAGAGGAATCTTGCTCCAGTCTGAGTCCTAAAATCTTTCTTCTTTCATTTTGTTCCTCAAAATTTTGTCCTATATTCCAGAGGCTCTCTGTTCTCCTAGGTCCAGGTGGATTAGACTTTGTAAACTGAAGCCAGGAACGTGTAGATTATTTCAGTTTTTATCCCAGTTCCTCTCCCTATCCCTTCGCCAGATAAAGAACTTAAAGCTAACTCTGGACTTAAGTGGGAATGGGGGTGGACAAACACTTGAAAACAAAGAACACATACAATTTCTCCCAGACTCTTCACAGCAACCCTTTGAGGTAAGATACTGTCATCATCCTCATTTTCCAGAATAGGAAATGGAGACTCAGAAGGGTTAAGTTACCCAAGGTCAAACAGCTGGTAAAGGCAGAATTCAAGCTCAGTTTCATCTGTTCCTATGCCTATAGTCCCTCTATGCATCCTCAAAAGGAAGAGTTTCCCAACTGATGTTATGAACTTTGAAGAAAGTAATTCTGTATTCCTTTTTCTATTTAACAAGTATAGGTGCTTCTGCAATCATACTTTATGAGATGTTGTGTTTTCCAGCAGCAAACCTGGGACATGAAAATGATTTTCCTGAGAAATGGGGCTTGGCAATCAGAGCCAATTACAGGAAAACCAAAATTAAAACACACAGATCGTGTGGCCCAAAAGGTTGGAACTTGTTGGGATATTAAATAACATCGTAGATGCACCAAGGACATGTCCTAATTGTATGAGTCCAGGGGAAGTATTTAATGTTATTTTCCTAAGGAAAACAATGAGCAGCCTGCATAATCAGAAATTAACTGCCATACTCTGAATTATACAAACAGTACAACAGGAGGAAAACATTAAACACAAATGTAAAGAACTCGTCAGCAATATTTGTACTTGAGTCTTCATGGTTGACTTTTGCACAGAACACTTTTCTTCCCTTCCTGTGTCAGTCATGTTCTCCATGTGTAAGTCATTGGTTTGGAACCAAGATTCAAGAGCTGGAAGCTTCACTCTGCTGAAAAGTTTATGCTGGCATCATTCAGCAGGCTGAGGCTTCAATGGCAACACCTCTCAGCCACATGTCAATAAATAAATGCTGTAACAGGAAACAAGTGCAGAAAGCATGTCATCAGCTTCCTGTCTCCTCCTTAGGAAAGTTGTGTTAGTCACAGAATGAAGGAAAATTTCACTCCTTTTTCTTTACATTTGTATAAATCCTGCTCCCCTTGAGTTTCCAAAGCCACTGCAAGCTCAATTGGAAGCAACAAGTAACTTGGATGGTAAGTTCCCAATGGAATTGGAAGTGACCACCACAGAAAAGGATAGCATGAAACAGAAAACAAGCTTCCGTGCAGCTGGTCGGTGGATTCAGAGGCCACCCTTTCTCAAAGTCTGGATTTCAGAATGCTTCATAGGGTGAAGTAATCATACAAACAACCAGCTTTGGAAACTAAATAAGTCTTTTCATGGTTTCCATTTTTGCAGCTGGGGAAAAACATGTAAAATCAAGGTGAATTTGGTCTGGGAGCCTAATGTTAATTAAAGCAGGGCCTTCAAGGATTGAAACCCATTATACTTGAGAGAAGGGTTGATTATTCCCACTATTTCTCCATTTAACAGACCAATTTGACTTCTTCTTAAACCTGGAAAGAATGTATGGCAACTCACAGTGGATTACTGCAACCTTAGTGTTGTGGTCCTATCCACTGAGGTCCCCATAGCAAATACTATTGAAATTACTGATTTCATGCAATCACCAACTGGTAAATACTTTGCAGTCATAGATTTGGTTAATGTTTTGTTCAGTGACTATTTCGATAGGCTCTGAGCCACAGTTTGCCTTCACCTCCGAAGGGACACAATTTACCTTTACCAGGCTACTCATCGGGTGTCTTAACAGCTCTGTTGTCACATATAATCTCAAAATCTTTTTTCCCCATTTTTTTTATTTGTATATGTTCACGGGGTACAAGTACTATTTTGCTACATTGATATATTGCATTGTGGTGAAGTCAGGACCTTCAGTGCGTTCATCACTGAAGCAACACACATTGTACCCACCAAACAATTTCCCATCATCTATCCCCCTGCCATCCTGTCAACCTCTGATTCTCCATTGTCCATTGATCCACACTCTGCTTTCATGTGTATACATTATTTATATCCCACTTACAAGTGAGAACATGTGATATTTGTCTTTCTGTGTCTGAGTTGTTTCACATAAGATAATGGCCTCCAGTCCCATCCATGTTGCTGCAAAGGACATGGTTTTATTCTCTTTTACAGCTGAATAGTATTCCATTGTGTATATATACCACATTTTTCTTTATCCAGTCCTTCACTGATGGGCACTTATGTTGATTCCATATCTTTGCTATTGTGATAGTGCTGAGATAACATACAAGTGTAGGTATCTTTTTTATATATTGATTTCTTTTTCTTTGTGTCGATACCCAGAAGTGGGATTGCTGGATAGAGTGGTAGTTCTATTTTTAGTTCTTTGAGAAATCTCCACGCTGTTTTCCATGAAGGCTGCATTAATTTATATTCCCACCAACAGTGTGTAAGAGTTCCCTTTTCTTGCCAACATCTGTTATTTTTTGTCTTTTTAATAATAGCAATTCTGATTGGTGTAAGATGATATCTCATTGTGGTTTTAATTTGCATTTCTCTAATGATTAATGATGTTGAACATTTTTTCATATGCTTGTGAGGCCATTTATTTGTCTTTTGAAAAATGTCTATTCATGTCCTTAGCCTGCTTTTTAATGGGGTTAATTGGCTATTTTTGTTGTTGTTAAGTTATTTGGGTTCCTTGTAAATTCTAGATATCAGTTCCCTGTCAGATGTATAGTTTGCGAATATTTTCTCCCGTTATGTAGGTTGTCTGTTCACTCTGTTGATTATTTCTTTTGCTGTGCAGAAGCTTTGTAGTTTAATTAAGTCCCATTTGTTTATTTTTATTTTTCTTACCTGTGCTTTTGAGATCTTAGTCATGAATTCTTTGCTTAGACCAATGTTCAGAAGAATTTTCCCTAGGTTTTCTTTTAGGATTTTTACAGTTTCAGGTCTTATGTTCAAGTCTTTAATTCATCTTGAGTTGATTTTTGTATATGGTAATAGATAGGAGTCCAGTTTCATTCTTCTGCATATGGCAATCCAATTTTTCCCAGCACCATTTATTGAAAAGAGTGTCATTTCCCCTGTGTATGTTCTTGTCACCTTTGTCAAAGAGCAGTTGGCTGTAAGTATGTAGCTTTATTTCTGAGTTCTCTATTCTGTTGCATTGATCTATGTGTCTGTTTTTGTACTAGTACTATGATGTTTTGGTTACTATAGCCTTGTAGTGTAATTTGAAGTCAGGTAATGTGACGCCTCCAACTTTGTTCTTTTTACTCAAGATTGCTTTGGCTATTCAGGCTCTTTTTTCATTCTGTATGAATTTTAGAATTATTTTTTCTAATTCTGTGAAAAATGGTATTGGTATTCCTCTGAGGAGATTCATTTGACACACTTATTTAGGACATACAAACACAAAGGAGCTCACAAAAAGAGGATGGGCCATTGCCTCACCCATAGTACTAGGCCCTGCCACTTCAGTTAAATTTCTGACATTGTCAGGAAACAGACATTGACTCCTTCAGTGCCCACAACATTAAAACAAGCCCAACATCTTTTAGGGCTTTTTGGGTTCTGGAGATAATGCATTCCTCATTTCACAAATTTTACTTAAGCCTATTTATGCTGTTACTTACAAATTGGCCCACCTTGAGGAGGGTTGCCTATAGAAAAAGGCTCCAGAATCTGTCCAAATTGCAATAAAACAGGCACTCCTGTTCTTGCCCCTCAGAGATTCCTTCACTGTAGAGGCTTTAGCAATCTTCTCTCATGGAGAGGAGTCTCTGGACCCCCCATGATGGTCATAAGTTGCCAATGACTTCTGGTGCAAAAAACTGCCTACCTTTCCCCTATAGTGTATGCCATTAGAGAGGAAAGTGCTCGCCACATACTGGGCCCTTCTGAAGATGGGTGCTGTCACAAATCCTGAGCCTATGACCTTGCATGCCCAGCTTCCCATTGTGCCTTGGGTCATAAAAGCAGCACCCTGCAAGCTTGTCATGGTCACTGAGGCCTCCTTGCTACCAGTTGAAGTCAAACCTGGGTCCTTTGATGTGGAGGTGGTAGCTTCCCCAGTCCTCAGTTCCTTGCTAAATGTCCTGGTGCTGGAGGAAGTCACCCCTCTCCAAGCCTCCACTGATTATCTGGGAAGCCTGCTGGAATGAACCAAGTGAACAACAATAGGACTTTATATACTTTATGTATGGTATCACCACCATCACATATGATGGCATTTGTGGGAGAGCTGCTGCTTTTCATCCCTTAGCCATATCTTACCTGATCAGGGTTGATACTTCAGCACAATTGGCTGAACTTTAGGCAGTCATCTTAGCATTTAATTCCCTGGCCAGAAATTAGCTCCATTTACACATTTATATACTCACAGGCCATTGTCAGTGGTCTTGTTGTCTGGCTTGGCCAATAGCAGCAGCAATTCCTTGTCCAAAGTTGTCCTCTTTGGGGTAAGGAACTCTGGGAAGCTCTTGCCTCATAGATTCTCAAAGTATAAATGAACATCACACATGTCTCTATACATCCTAGAGTCATAATACAAGTCCTCACCAACACATTCCTTATCCCCTTCAGAGTTCCAGACATTACTGAATGTGACCAATGCACTCATTTTACTTCTCAAAATACACAATACTGGTCTCTTAGACAAGACATTCAAAAGGACTTTTGCTTCTCCTACAGGTTTTAGGCTACATTCCTCATCAAGCTCGATAATGGCTAACTTATACAAACTCATTCAATTAAATGAAGCATGGTATGTTCCAGTCATTGGTCACACATCAGGAGTAGGTTGTAAAAAAGAGTCAGGCTCAATTATTAATGTATGACTGCTGACAGCTTTTAAGCCCACCACTTCATCTTTCCCTTCTACTGCATATCTGAGCAAGCCAATAAGAAAGCCTGAGCACTTTCTCCCTTGGTGCTGATGGGAAGATCAAACCATGTTAAACCCTGACTTGTGTGGGAACCCTCACCCCAGGCTTGCCCCCTAACCACTATTAAACTCAAAACCAGGTTCCCCTTTCTGCTCTCTCAATCTGTTTTCTGACTTCCATGGTAGCCTACCATGCTATCCCTAGAAAGCCTCATCATGTGAAGCAATAAATCTTTTTGTATGTTCTTGGTGCATGTGTGGCATCATCAATCTCAATATCCAAACCAAATTTTGGATGGTGGTCTATCCTGTTTCTGTGAAATGACCACAACATGTATAATGGCCCTAACATAATATAAATTTATTTCTTGCTCATTATATTCCAATTGGGTATTTCTTATTAAGGGTTGGTTTTCCTCCACATGGTGATTTGGAGACCCAGGCTCCTTCCACCTTATGGTTCCACTATACCCTAGGATCTTATCTTCATTATCTGCATGTAGCCACATAAAAGGAGGAATATGGTGAAGGTATTCCTGTTTCTTAAAAGTCTTGGTCCAGAATAATGTACTTCATTTTTGCTCTCATTCCATTGGTAACTATTAGTCATATGGCCATACCTAGGTAATAGGGGGTGCTGGGAAATGTAGTTCTGTGTGTCTCAGTAACAGGTACATACTAATGAAAGGGAACAGAACTTTAGTGGACATATTCATTTTCATCGCAGGGACATAACCCATATCTATAGATGTTTGAGAATCTGAATGGAATATGGCCCTACCTTGGCATAGGAAAGAATGTGCATGTGACAGCCTAGTTTCTAGACTATGCAACCAACCATTTTTAGAGTGGAGTTGCTGGGTATTTCAGTAGTTTAATCTTTGATTTCCCTTGAGCTCTCCCTTCTTGTTGCTGCTTCCTCCTTTCTTCTTTTTTCTTTTTCTTCTGCATTCATGAATAAAAGCCAAAGTGGCAGGGGACAATTGGGTGGGGTGAGAAGAGCATGGATAAATCTTGCTTGGCTATATTATCAGTGTGATGTAGGTGAGGAGAGGAGGACCAATCCAACCTCCCATTTCTCCATTGCAAGCACTGAGCCAAATTCCAGTGAGACCTGTATAGGAAAGCTTTGGTTGCTATTCGTGAGGTCTTGAGAGTCTCAGCTACTTTAATTCCAAGCAATTAATTTTGGAATTAATTTTGGAAAAAATATGCTGTCTATTGAGAAAAGAGCCCAAAGAAAATATTTACTTTTATTTGGCTTCCCCATATCAACTCCCCAAGCTTCCACACTTCCCTCTTTCCCATTTCTCTATTTCATTTCCTAAGAGCTTAAGAAAAAATGTACTGTGATGGTCTACGAGTTTTGATGATGCCATCTAGATTATTCTTATGTTAGGGTGCTTTTTTTTTTTTGGTTGTTGTTCAAATAATCACTTCCACTGTGTTCATACTTATGTACTGCATTTTAACACTGTTCCATGAATCAAAATATCAATAACAAGCTAATAAAATAATATTGAGCTGGGGTTGAATGAGGGGAATCAGTGAGCCACAAGACTTTCATGCTCTCCTTTGGCATATAGATTTAACATCACATCTGATTTAAATTCGTATAGTAACTAAGCCCACCATGTGCTGTTTTCATATAAAAAAAATTCTCCTCAAACACATCTTGCCAGGTCTATCTCTTTTTCACTTTAATACCCTTTAAATGATTGAAAATCAGATTTCCCCACTGACTATGCCTTTTGTCCTAAGTGATAAATGATGATTTCTGTCTCCTCCCCTCTCTGTCTGATTCTGAATGTTGTTCAAAATAAGCCGGCTCTTTGCACTAAGTTTTTGCTGCTGTCAGGGGATTTATGTAGGATGTGAGCTGAGCTATGGCAACTGCAGTGATTGGATAACGGCCCCTTCAGAGATGCATGCAGAGCACAAACCATGGTGGGGCTTTTTTTGGTTCTTCCCCAAATAGCTGCAGTTCTTGTTTGGGGATTTAAAATGTTCGTGTATTTCCAAGTAAAAGAAGGAATGAAAAAAACTCTTGGCAATTTGTGATTTGGCGAAAGAACCTTACTTCGTTACACTGTATGTGTGACTTTGGGCAAAACATTTAACCTTCGTGAGCCTCAATTTATTTATCTGTAAAATGAGGAGATTTGTGCTGCATGAATTTTAAGATCCCTTCCTTGTAAGAAATTCCATGTTCTATATTTGAGGCCTTAAATTGCTTGACTCAAATTGTCTTTAATAGCATTTTTCTTTTTCTTTAAGTAGGGAATCCAAGAGAGGGGATGGTATTCTTTTGCATTTCTTGTTTAAAAAATGAATAAATAGGATTCTCCCATAATTAAAATGCCTAATACTGAACTCATTATGCTCTTCTCCCCAAACCCCCTTCTTCTCTAGCATTTCCCATCTTGGGTGACAGCACCACATTCACCCAGTTTCCCAAACTAGAAACTTCTGGGTCATCTCCACTCCTCTCTATCAGCTCCTTGCCATATCTCCTGACCTTGCCTTGAATGGCTTTCAGCCATTGCATTTGTGGAATTGATTCCTTGGAGGCTAGGCACACCTTGATTCTAGGCTGGTCATGGAAAACAGAATTCTTAGTGGAAAAGTACCTGCATCTAATCAGCCTGCCTAGGCTCCCGTCCCAGCTCTGCCCCTTGCTACTAGCTGTGTGGCTTGTCCTAGGCTAGACCGGAAGAGCTTGGCTTTTAGAAAGTAGGACACGCTGAGCCCATGTAAGAGTATGGGCACTGTAATTACTAGTCTTATGACCTTTTTAAGTCAGAGTGCCTTTTCTGAAAAATGCTTATAATGATAGTCCCCAGCTCTCAGAGATTTAATGTATGTGAAGTGCTTAGTCCAGTACCTTGATGCATCATAAGTGCTCCATAAATGTTAGTAGTTATCATTACCATTATTACAGCAGAAGGCTTGTTATTAGCCTTAGCTCCTGTGTGCAGTAAGTCCTAGAATAAAACATTGCTGCCCAAAACCTTCTCTTGGTTGGGCCAGGCATTCATTCTGGGTGCCTTCATGACCATGAAGCCTTTTAGCTTATCCCTGCCACCTTTCACTACTTGCTATGGTTCTGTTCAGTTAACAGGCTCCGATTCCTCTACTTTAAAACTATTCTCACTTGGCTAGGTGGGTGGGTGGTCAGTAGAGAGTAGATGAATTGCTTTGACCTGGTGCCACCTCCCACCTGACTTTGAGAATCACCCACTATACCCTGAGCACAGGACCTGTGCCCCTGAGATGTTAAGGATCACTCCCCACACTTCTGACGCAGCTATAGTTCTGCTAGTTGGGCCTTGTCCATTGAAGATCCATTTTCCTCCGGCCCTTTTCTACCTGGCCCTAGCTTCTTTCCATCCTCCCTCTCAACATTGCTGAACGTGGCAGATGGTATTTTCCAAAGATAGCCAAACAAAAGCTCCCATCCTATGGCTCTTCTACAATGGGACCTGCCACTCCCCCATCAAGAGGTGGAGTCTAATTCCCCTCTCCTTGAATGTGGGCTGGCCTTAGTGACTCAATAATTAACATTAATATTTTTATTAATTAATATTGATTATTATTTGTTGGCTCTCTCATCATTCAGGAGTCTAGCCCAGGTTTCTTACATGGTGACAGGAGCATTCCAAGAGAGCAAAGGTAGAAGTTGTAAGGCCTCTTGAGGTCTAGGCTCTGGAACTCACAGAGCATCACTTCTACCACATTCTTTTGGGCAAATTCATTTATTTAGTTATTATATTTATTAAGATTAATAACTAATGGAATGTGGTAGAAATGATGACTTGTGGGGATAGGTCAGAAAAGGCCATGCAGCTACTGCCTGGGTATCTTGGAATCCTTCCTCACTGGGTGCTCCTTCTCAGGGCTCTTTCTCTCAGAGCCCAGTTACTATGTTGTGAGAAACATAACCCATATGGAAAGACCACGTGTAGGTGCTACAGTTGAAGTCTCAGCTCAGTCTGTTCTTCTGCCATCCCAAACCAAGCACTAACCATATGAGTGAGGGAGTCATTTGGGAGAGGATCCTCCAGTCCCTGCCATTTGAGTCATCCTCAGCTGTTCAAGTCATCCCAGACACCATGGAGCAGAGAGGAGATATCCCCACTGTGTCCTGTCTGAATAGCTGCCCATGGAATTTGTGTGAATAATGAAATGGTGGTTCTTTTATACCACCTCACCTGCCCTCATCTGAGGCCATTGAATTCCCGTGTGTCCACCCTGAGAGCATTAGCAAGTTCTTTTCCTGTCCATCCTGCATCTACACTGACTGTCTTAGTTTGAGTCTTCATTCTCTCATGCCTGAATCTGTACCACCATCTCATACCCACTCTTCTTGTTACCAGTCTTTCACCCTCCAATTCAATCTCACACCACGGCCAGGGTCATTTTCCAGGAAACAAAACCAGTCATATCAATTTGAAAGTGCTAGATGTAGTCTTCCCATTCCCCACACTCCCTAATTTGACAAGCAAAGTTCTTCATAATCTAGTTTCTACCAAAATCTCCAGCCTTATCTGCCCACCACTTTCTTACTGAAATCCCACACTTCTGCCACCCAAACTTCCCACCATTCCCAAAACACATGTGTTCTTTCACATGTGTTGCACTTGCTGTTTCCTCTGTTTGGAATAGCCTTTTCCTCGCTTTCTTCTTGTCTCTTTTTCCTCTTCCTTCTCTGCCTCCCTTCCTCCTTCCCTCTCTCTCTCCTTCCTGCCTTTCTACCTTCTTGCTCCCTCTCTCTTTCCTTCCTTCTTTTCCCAGTTAATGCCTAAGTCTTAGTTTTCTATTTTTGTGTAACGAACCACTCCAAAATTTACTGGCTGAAAATAACAATTTATTATTTCTCACAAACATGTGGGTTAACTGGGTGGTCTCATCTTAACTCATTGATGTAGCTGCAGTCACCCGACAGCCCATCTGAGGCTGGAAGGTTTAAGATGGACTCACTCACATATCCTAGGCTCTGGCCCTTGCTTTCTCATCATTCAGTGGTCTAGCCTGGGCTTCCTAACTTGGTGGCAAGAGTATCCAAAGAAATCAAAGGTGGAAGCTGCAAAGCCCCTTGAGGTATAGGCTCTAGAACCCACAGTATCACTTCCACCACATTCTATTAGGTAAAAAAAAGACACACACTAGTCCAGGTTAAAGGAGTGAGGACATAGACTTCATATCTCAATGGGAGGAACTGTAAAATCCTATGGCTATATTTTTTTTTTATTTATTTAGAATGAATGAGTTCATTTTAGAATGAATGAGTTTTAATTTAATATTTAATATTAGATACTGTTTAAGTAGTAATAGAACTCAAAACATTCTTTTTTTAAGTGTACAATTAAATGATTATTAGTGAATTTACCAAGATGTACAGTTAATCACATAAATCAGTTTTAGAGGATTTCCTTCCTATGGCTATATTTATCACAGCCTACATAACCTTCAAGGTTAAGTTCATCTGCGGGCATTCCCTAGCCATTAACTATCCTTTAATTCAGTCATCTATTCTTTCATTTACTTAGAAAATATATCTAGCGCCTTCTATAAGCCAGGTACTAAGCACTGAGAACATAGACACAAACTCCTTATAGTCCTACCGCCTTTTGTCTCTACTTCTTTATAATATTTATCTCATGGTGTTGTAATTGTTTGTTTACAAGTTTAATTTTTTTTAGCAGACTGTGAGGTCCTGGAGGGAAGAAGTGGTGTCTTGTCTCACTTTTGGTAGGCATGAAAAAGTGTTATTTTAAAGCTAACAATAATTATTTTTTGTTTCTTATTGTTTCTGGAAGGGTAGAAGATTTGCCTGTGGAGAAATACTGCTTTTGTATTTAGGGGAAAACACTCTGACAAGACTTTTGTCTAGGTAAAGCCTAAACTCTCACACATTTCATAGGGAAGTTAAGGACAAAGGAAAAGTACAAACGTGAACATGCCTCCCCATCTAATGATTTCTCTACTAGTGCTTGCCATATGAGGAAGGAAATGAAAACCCCTAAATTAAGCCTTAGGGGAAGACTAAGCAGGTTTCTCCACAGGAAAACAATGATCAAGGCTCTTTATTCTTTGAATGTCATAATCACATTTCCTGTAGTGAAATGTTGTTAAATAAGATGACCCAACAATTGGACTTAAAGAAATTATTTCTTTCACATCCTGGGAAAATATGGAGGGATGTTTTCATTAGTTCCATAGTTTACGCAACCAGGCAGGTACTTAGTTTGAGTGGTTGAATGATTTTGTTTTGCATTTTGCCTTTTAGCTTGAATTCTCTTTTTCATGCTATGTTTTCCATGTATTAAAAAATGACCTATTTTGCCTAATTCACAAACATAAACATACAGATAAATCTGTATACTTATGTACACATCCACATATAACCGAGATGAAATAGCTTAAAGATTTATAGTTTTTTTCCTTCTTAGCAGAATTGGGATTATAGTGTGTAAAAAGCTGATGTACATATATTATCACTTACCATTATCATGAGCTCTTTCCCATCTCTTGTAAATGTTCTTTGAGAAAAGAATTTCCAGTAACGTAGCATAATTTATTTAAACGTTTTACCACTGTTGAGTAGTTTCAGCTGTTGTAAATAATTTCCAAAGCATTTTCATGTACATAAATTTTTGTGTTTATCATCATTTTCTTGGGATATGTTTCCTAATAGCTAATTATTGGGTCAAAGAGCATGATCATGTACTAGTGTCTTGCTCTATATCACCACATTGCCCTTTAGGAAGGTTGTAACAATATACAGTTTTTCAAATAGCCTGGGAGAGTCAATTTGTATGTACTTTCTTCTCCTATACTGGTAATGTCATTAAAAATCACTTTGCTAAACTGACAGTGAAAATGGCATGCTGTTGTTTTTAATTTGCCCTTTTTTGGTGTGTTGATATAGCTTCTCTTTCAATAAATTGTGGGCTTCATCTTCAGATCCTTACAACCAGAGAGACACAGTATGTCCGTCTGCTTGGATTCTGAGAGTTCATTTACCATTTTCTGAGCTAGAACTTGACTCTTTTGCATTCAAAGGAAAGGCCAGGCACCAGATATCTCCACAGCAACCTTTTTGAGTTCTCCAAAGGGAATTTACTCACACAAAGCAAACAGTGTCCAATTCACTGAAGATTTTGCAGGAGAGACAGAGGAGAGAGCTGATACTGCACCCGTCACTGCAAACAACTTGAAATCTTCTTTGAATGTTTCACTTTACCCCCAAGCTCTTCTCTTTCCATTCTCTGTTGCCCCATGGTTCAGAGTCTTCTTTTAGTTCTTTCCCCATGTGGCACCCATGTGGCACCAAGTTCTCCCCAGTCCTTCAATGTCCTTTACTATCTCAGCCAGTTAGTGACCCTAATTTATGAATCAACCTTTGAGACTCTCATCTCCACCTTCACATTTGCAAGGGACTTATTGACATATTTTCTCCTTAGTGGGGCATGATTCTGATGTGACAGCTGATAAAAGAACATTTTCACCACATTGTTTCAGAAGCATTATATATAATTATTGGTAAATTTTAAAATGATATATTTATTAGGCCAGATTCTCATTTTTTTCTTGGCATTGGGGAGGGTGGGCTTGTTCCTAGGATTAGAATTTATAAGGGATGAGGGAAGCAGGATTGGGCAGAGGGAGGAGTTGAGATGTGATGCAGCGACAACAGAGGCCTCAGCCAACCCTGTGGAGAGCTCTGAAACTGGCATGGTCCTTCAGAGTTGCCCTAAATTGAGGAAAGGGGGCCAGACCTTTATATCCAATACCCATGGATCAGTCCTTGATGTGGCCTCCCTTGAGGGAGTGAGTGTAACTTTAGGAAGTTCCTGTCTACCAAGGGATTCAGCTTCCAGTCTCCAGCAACCAACAATCTTGGCAATGGCAGAATAAGTGTCTTGGTTCTGCAGGGGGATCTGGATGATTTTTTCAGGGGCTTTATTATTTTAGAGATATGCTTATATTGAAAACATTTTTTATTCTAAGGTATGCTTAAGAATTAAGGCCAGAGGTGTGTTTGCGGTAGAAAAGCAGAGTGAAGGCTTCAGAGTTGGATGGAGTTTGGGTTGGAACACTAGTTTTGGCCATTTTATCTGTATGGTCTTATGTAAGTCACACTCTCTGAGACTTTGTTTTTCCATCTGTAAAATGGTGTAAACAATGCCTTTTCCCTTAAGGGATAAACATGAGAATTTAAATAAGGTGGCTAATATTAGATATTTAGCACTGTGCCTCCTGGCACTTTGTAGATGCTCAATTCATGTTACTTCCTTTTTTTTCCTTCTTTCTCATATTCTGTAGCTTTTATCTCAAGTTTTCTTCCTGTTGAGGATGTGAAGCCTGTGTACACTTAATATTCTTCAATAATTCTTCAAGGACTTAGAAGCCTGGGTTGTAAAATTAGGAGCTTGGACCATATGATCTTTATGTTTATTCTCAACATTTTGAAGTTCTGTTCTAACATTCTGTGATTCAATGCATTAGAGTACATCACACAATTAATTCTTTTCTCATTAGTATTCTTACTATCATCACCTTGGTTTTAATGAGCTACATTGGCTATCCTGGTGCTCTGTGTATTCAGATGTTTCTGGTAATTAGAAGAATTACATGAAGACAGTCTTTTGGGACAGTTTCAGGACCAATGGAACCAAATGATATTTCTTTGCTGCCAGCCTCTAGTGAAGGAAGCTCTGATCCTGTATCTTTTAAAAAAAGAAATTCCTACTGCATGAAGAACACAAGTAAGAATAGTTAAGTATTTTACATACATTAGTTTCCTCTCCCTAACTAGATTGTGAGCTTTTTGTTGGCACAAATGGTCTCTCTTATTTCTTACAAGGCCAAGTTCTTACTGATTGATTAGGTCTAAAACCCCTGTGACTAATCTTCACTTTTTTTTTTTTTTTACTATTTTTTACAGATAAGATCTCACTCTGTTGCCCGGGCTGGAGTGCAGTGGTGTGATCATAGTTCACTGTAACCTCCAACTCCTAGGCTCAGGTGATCCTCCTGCCCCAGCCTCTTGAGTAGCTGAGACTCTAGGTGTGCCTCACCATGCCTGGCTAATTTTTAAAATTTTCTGTAGAGATGGTGTCTCCCTATGTTACTCAGACTGGTCACAAACTCCTGGCCTCAAGCAAATCTCCCACCTCGGCCTCCCAAAGTGCTGGATTTACAGGCATGAGCCACTACACCTGCCCAGCCAACCATTACTGTTAGAATCCCTCTCCTCTCCCCCTCTCCCCTCCCTCTCTCTCTCCCCCCTCCCTCTCCCTCTCTCTCTTCTCTCTCTTCATTATAGCAGTTGAGTCAATTAGCTGCTGTGTGTACTAACTGACCTTAAAGATGGTCTGGGAATCACTTTCCTTACTGTGGACTTCCAAAATATCTCTTATTACTCTGCTTGGGCTGCTGTAACAATATAGCACAGATTGAATGGCTTAAACAACAGAAATTTCTTTTCTCACAGTTCTGGAGGCTGGTGAGGCCTCTCTTCCTGGCTTGTAGATGACCACATTCTTGCTGTATCCTCACACTACTTTTCCTCTGTGTATGCACAGGGAGAGAGAGATCTCTGATGTTTTTTCCTCCTTTTCTAATAAGCACACCAGACCTATTGGATTAGGGCCCCACCCTTATGACTTCATTTAACCTTAATTACTTCCCTAAAAGGCCCTAGCTTCAAGTACAGTCACAATGGGGGTCAGGGCTTCAACATATGAATTGGGATGTGGCACAAGCAGTCCATAACAATGTCTAAATTTGGTATTGGCTCTTGTGTAATTATCCAGGTACTAGGTAATCAATTAAGCAAATCACTCACTGCTGTTACTCCTTAGCTGTTTAAGAGTTAACTATATACAACTGCATATGCACAAAGTGATGCTGACTTGTTCTTAAACAGTTATTCAAGAACATTAAGTGTACACAGGCTCTACATTTTCAAAAGGAAAAAAATGTCTTCAGACTTCTTGTGAGGGCTATAGAATAAGGACCTGTTAATTTTGGCTATTCCCAGTTGGATAGCTACGTGGGGGATGTTTCAATCCTCATCTTTTAATTCCTATTTTCTGTTCAAATTTCCTTTGTATTTCAAACATTTTTTTTCTGAGCACTGATTTGCTATGTTATGACTGATTTTCAAAGATGAAGCTTTTCTTTTTCCTTTAGGTTGAAAAGTTGCTGTTTGAAGCTGTTTTATGTGGATTTTGCCTCTTCTTTCAGAGCAAATAAGTTTTGTTTATTTATTTTCAAGAAAACTGTTTCTCAGAGAAATGATTCCCTACAGGCTTGTGATGGTTTGAATACCTCTATAAACAAGGCCATTCCCCCAGAACTACCATTGTTATTTAAGAGAATTCTTTTATTTCTCTCCATTCAAACCTATATTGTATATGAAAATAATTGATTTTTATTCATTCAAATCTTACTTTAAACTACATTTATTCATTTCCAAGCGCCTTGGAAAATTTGACAGTAGGTATCCATGGCTGTGCAAGACTTTATTTGGTGTTTTCCATTTCTGTTTGCACGGGGCTGGGTGGCAGAGCAAAGAAGGAAAGAAGGAAAGATGTTTTTGCTTGGTCCTAGACTCTTCCCCATGAGAGACTCTCATAAGTCTTGGCTTAGTTCCAGTTCCACCATGAACAAAAGATTCTTGAAAAGGAATCCATGCCCATTATGACTTCACTTGCATTACTGATTTCCTGCTCTCTGGAGCAGAATGGAGCTTTCTAAACCAGAGCTGCTCAAAGTGTGGTCCATTCTATGTGATTGGTGAACTATTCACTTCAGGTTCATGATAACATAAGTTAAAAATTGAGAGTAAGTATTGGAAGGCTTTCATAGCAATTTGACATTGCAAATGCTCAAGTACATATTCACCAAACTCATCTTGAACAGGCTGTAGACTTGTACTGTTTAGTACGGTAGCCACTAGCTGCATATGGCTAATTAGCATTCAAAATGTGGCCAGTTTGAATTGAGATATCTGTAAATATAAATTAGACACTGGATTTCAAAGGTGTAATATGATAAAAGGAATATAAAATATCTTATTAGTAATGTTTTACATGTTGCAATGATAACGTTTTTTATATATTGGGTTAAATAAAACATCAAAATGTGAAGTGAAACATCACTTGTTTCTTTTTACTCCCCCCCCCTTGAAATAGAGTTCAATTTTTAGAGCAGTTTTAGGTTCACAGTAAAATTGAGAAGAAAGTACAGGGAATTCCCATAAACTTGCTGCCCCACACATATACAACTTCCTCCATTATCAGTAGCCCCCACCACAGTGCTACACTTGTTACAATGGATGAACCTATGTTGACAGTTGACACATCATTATCACCCAAAGTTTACATTACATAACCATATCACCTATACTTTACATTAGGGTTCACTCTTGGTGCTGTACATTCTGTGAGTTTGGACAAATGTATAATGACATGTATCTAGCACTATTGTATCATATAGAGTAGTTGCACTGCTCCCAATATCCTCTGTCTTCCACCAGTTCCCCCCTTCCTCTCCATTAACTCCTGGAAACCACTCATCTTTTTACTGTCTCCATAGTTTTGATTTTTCCAGAATATTGTATAGTTAGAATAATATAGTATGTAGCCTTTTCAGTTTGGCTTATTTCATTTAGTAATATGCATTTAAGCTTTCTCCTTGTCTTTTCATGGCTTGATAGCCATTTTTGTTTTAGCACTTAACAATATTCCGTTGTCTGGATGTGCTATAGTTTATTCATTCACCTACTGAAGGACATCTTGGTTGCTTCCAAGTTTTGGCAATTATGAATAAAGCTGCTATAAACATCATGTGCAGATTTTTGTGTGGACATAAGTTTTTAACTCCTTTGGGTAAATACCAAGTAGTATGATTGCTGGATCATATGATAAGAAGATGTTTAGTTTTGTAAGAAGCTGCCAAATTGTCTTCCAAAGTGGCTGACACATTTTGTATTCCCAGTGGCAAAGAATGACAGTTCTTGTTGCTTCACATCCTTACCAGCATTTGGTGTTGTGTGTGTTGGATTTTGGCCATTCCAATAGGTGTGTAGTTGTATCCCATTATTGGTTTAATTTGCAATTCCCCAGTGACATATGATGTTGGGCATCTTTTCATATGCTTACTTGCTATCTATAAATATTTGGTGAGATGTTTGTTCATGTCTTTTGCTCATTTTTAAATCAGGTTGTTTGTTGTCTTGTTGAGTTTTAAAAGTTCTTTGTGTATTTTTGATAAGTTCTTTATCAGATAAGTCTTTTGCATTTATTTTCTTCCAATCTGTGGCTTATGTTTTCATTCTCTTGACAGTGTCTTTAGCAGATCAGAAAAATTTAATTTTAATGAAATCCAGCTTATCAACTATTTCTTTCATAGATCATATTTTTGGTGTTGTATCTAAAATGTCATTACCATGTATAAAGTTATGTAGGTTTTCTTTTCTAGGAGTTTTATAATTTTGAATTTTATACTTTGGTTTATGATATATTTTGAGTTAGTTTTCATGAAGGATGTAACAGCTATGTCCAGATTCATAGTTTTGCATATGATGTCCACTTGTTCTAGTGCAATTTGTTGAAAAGAATGTCTTTGCTCCATTGTATTACCTTTGCTCCTTTGTCAAAGATCAGTTGACTTTATTTATGTGAGTCTCTTTCTGGGCTCTCTATTCTGTTCCATTGATCTATTTGTCTATTCTTTTGCCAATACAACACTATGTTGATTACTGTAGCTTTATAGTAAGTCTTGAAGTTGGGTAATATCAGTTTACTTATTTTTTTCTTCTCCTTCAATGTTATGTTGGCTATCTGGATCTCTTGCTTCTCCATATAAACTTTAAATTCAATTTTTTGATACTTTCAAAATAACTTTCCGGGTTTCTGATTGGGATTGGGTTGAATCTATAGATCAATTTGGGGAGAACTGACATCTTGACAGTATTGAATTGTCCTCTTTTCACTTTTTTAATGTGACTACTAGAAAATTAAAAATTCTATATGTGGCTCGACTTACAGAACTTTCAGCTTGTGTGCTTAGTTCGTCATCAATTGAACAGTGTGAGTACAGACCTCTTCAGGTGTTGTTTACAAGTAGTTTGAGAAGCACTGCTCTCTACATCCTTGTGCCATGACCTTGTCTTGTGAAGTAAAGCAAGAATTGGTCATTTCAGGTAGTTTTTCTTGTTTCCAATTATTATTTACTCTAAATACCTTCTAGGTTCATTGGCACCTTCTCAGGGTTGTCCCCAAGTCATATACTGCAGCAGAGTTAGCATATTCCACTGAAGTCTCATTTGCATAAATTGGGTGTTACTTAACTTAAAGGATTCTCTCTCTTTCTCGATCTCTGTGTGTGTATTTGTGTGTGAGTGTGTGTGTGTGTGTTTATGTTGCCAAGAACATTCATCTCCCCAGTTCCCATGGAGCTACTCTTCTCTAGATTGGGGCCCTAGTTGAGACTGTGGACACCTTTCCTATGTGGCTACTGTTTCCTAAGTTCAGCATGTATGATTAGTTCATCATCACCTCTGGATTCACCATATTGATGGGCAAATCACCCCCTCCTCTTAAACTGAGATCCAGTTTAGTCTCCTCTGTGAAACTGCTCCAACCCTCATCATGAGCTAGACCCTCTCTTATATTACTTCCCATAGTACGTTCTCCTTTTCCTACATCTGAGCATTTACCTTGTTACCTTGCAAATGTGGTCCAGTAGACTTCCCTTATTTGAAGCTTCTAGAGCCCAGGGAGTTTTCTTTATTCCTCTTCCTAAGGATAGTATCTAGGCAATTGGATACATAATGTAATACTTTCCAATATCCCTCAGATTGGAGCTGCAATGAGTTTTAAAAATTCAGCAACATATTTTGAGTGGTTAGTATTGATCATGCAATCAACAAATTTTTTTTGGTTACTTCCTTTGCAAAATGCTGTTATGGGTAATTTAGTGAGGATATGGTACCTTCTCTCTAAAGAAGCCTCATCAGTTGTTCTTTTCTGTCACTCAGCCTCTGAATCCTCTTATGTGTAGAGAAGTCCCCATTTAATGAGTCTTGGTGGTAGGAAGGGTCCGTCTCCCACCAGGAAACCTTAAAATGCCTGATCCTCATTTTTCCAGCTTCCCTTCCAACTAGGGCATGGGGACATGACTGAGGCTCAACAACTCAAGACATACTCCTTCCACATTGGATCTGGGAGCAGGGGCTCAAAGAAGCAAGCACTGCAGGGAACTCTTGGCTTCCCAAGGAGCAGTGTGGGTGGTGCAGCATCAGTGTTTGGCACTTGAGGGTGGTAGCAGTAGAATCCTCTCTGGTTTGTGGAAGGATTTGGGGTATCATTTTGAGCTGGTTCTCCAGACCTCCTAGCATTTCTGTGAGCCCCCCAATATCCTTTTGATACATTCTTTTTCAGTATAAACCAGTCAGAATTGGTTTCTGTTGCTGACAACTAAATGTACTGACTGATTCAGGGTAATAAAAAATAAATATATGAAAAGTGAAGTGACAATTCAACATCCCAGTATAGAAAATGTCACAAAAGTGACAGATTCACTGCAAAATGAACCATGTGGGAACTATGCTATTGTTAAAGAAGTATTGGTCTCTGCAAGTTGCTTCAATAAACTGAGAGCCTCAGCAGAGGAGGTGGGCCTTGCCTCAGGCTTAGAGAGTGGGCTGGATGCATAGATAGACTCGCTGCTGTGAAAAATACTAAAGAAGTACAAGATGTGCATCCAGTCATGAAATAGTTTTAAACCTAAAGGGTCCACAGAAAACATCACAATAGAAAAGGCCAATATTTATCTGAAAGGAGGCTCACTGGATTTAGTAAATAACAATAAGGATGCCTAGTTAAATTTGAATTTTAAATAATGCATAATTTTTAAGTTTAAGTATATCTCTAATATATATCTTATAATTTTTATAATTTATTATATGATTTAGAAGTTTATAACTAAAAAATTCTTAGCATAAGTGCATGCTGATTTTATCTGATAACCCTACCTGAAGGGGGCTAGAGAAGTTGATCAGAAGAGCTTAGAATTACCAAACAAAGATTTCTAAGAGTAGTGAGTTTGAGCTCAGCTTTAATGGAGGTTTGGGATATGGGGGAAAGATGATGAAGGAAATAAGGAAGGAAACAAATTAATTAAATGTCTAATATTTTCTGGATGCTCTACTAGGCACTTTAATGTATGTTAACTCATTCCAACCTCAGAACAATACCGTGACGTAGGTATAATTAACCTTTCCCTTTTTTATACAAGTCAAGAAATTAAGACTCAGAAATTCAATAACTTGTCTGAAGCTGCATGACTAGTGAAGGGTAGAAGGCAGATTCATACTAGGGGGCCTTCCTCAGAGCCTGTGATCATCAGTAGAAGAAAGTATGCGTGTAAAGGATAACAATCAGCTTTTCTTGAGTGCAGTGAGGGGTAATCTTATGTGTTGGGTACACAAGAAATGTTAGCTCTGAAAGCCAAGGCATGTTTGGGTTTGATTCAGTGTGTAAGAATAGGGAAGTTATTTTGTATGTGAGATGTGCAGTTTAGTATCCAGTGGATAAATGGGAAGAATATAGAGGCAGGGAAATAGATTAGAAGGTTTTTTCAATAATTTCCCTTTGAGTTGATGTGGGCTTGGTCTGGGGTAGCAATTTGGAAAGAATAGAGAAAGGGCGTGCATAGCTAAATTCTTAATCCTGATGATGGGAAGCCTAAAAAGAGAGACATTGAAGGAGAGACAACAATGAACTTACTTTTACACACTATTTATTGGACGCCACAGGGAAAATGTGCTAAAATAACTAGCAATGTGAGCGCAGAGAAATTCTGGGATACATCTGTTATTAGGTGGATATTGAAGATATATGAGGGGAACATACCCTGAAGGAATAATGAGAAGATGAAAGAGAGGAAGGCCAAGGTCCAGGTCTTAGAGGAGGAAGCGGTGGAAGCAAATCCACTGGGACTGAAGAAAAAAGGTCAAGGGGGAGGGCGGGGTGGTAAGGGAAACAGGCCAGTGACCTGTGAGGCAGAGAGGAGCAGGAAGGCTGGCTAAGTGGCCTATCCCTGGAGGTCAAACCTGTAAGTAGGCTTCACTCATCTGTGTGGGCCAACCAGTTACAGGCAGTGGCCTTTCCAGTTCTATAGAAAGTCAAACTCGTATGCTGTAGTATGGCGTTAGTTAATTGGAGGACAAATATATTTGAAAGATTTGAGGTATCAGTCTAGAACTCTGTCCCAAACTCTAAGCTTCAGTGCATTCTTGTTTTAACATAAGGTGAAATAATCATCTGGTTTCAGAGTTTTTACAGCTGTTCTGTGCCTTGACAATTATGCAGTGTGCTATGTACCCTAACTTGCATGTTATGCCTTAAATGACTTTTGGTCATGGTTTTTTTTTTTTTTCCACTGCACTGGATTCCAAAGTTACTGTCTATTTCAGTCAAGAGTGTTATGGTTATCTTTAGAGAAAATTAAACAAGTTAACCATGTACATGCCCTCAGTAGATGGAGAATGATCTAAAATCGCATGCATCTTTCCTGGAGATCTCTGCCAAATTCTTGGGCTAATCATGTAAATATTTTGACTCAGTGCTTTCTATTGGATCCTGCTGTCTCATGACTGGTATGTTAAAAATTCCAGATGTGGAATTTGTCCCTCAATATATTATTCAACAAAGCTGTTATTCTGGTTTGCCAAAATGTCTTAAGGGTGGTGGGCAACAATGGCTTAAAGATTTAGTGTATTTGAATACTGCCTTCTAAATAGGAAAATATTCTGCACTTTTGTCAGACAATTGAAATGTACTAAATGTTGTGTTTGGGCAGTAAAACCTAATTGAACAGCTGGATGGACAGTAAGGCTCAGGGTCATGTGGTATGCCTGTAACTTTTAAACTGGAAGAGGAGGGAGCCCCCATATGCACATATGTTTTTGGTCATTTAGAAGGACATCCAGTTTCCCTGCTTCTGAACTGGCTGCCAAGAGAGGGATGGGTTGGATGCTTTTAGCATTACCTAGCTTAGTACAATTTAGCAAAGTTGCCTCCTGAGTTGTAATGAACGGTTTCCCCTACCTCTTGAACTCATGCCTACAGAGAATGTGATCGTGATTCTGGGCCAGAACAAAGGCTAGACTTGCCTAGTCCACTTAGCTGCTGAGTGGCTTTTCTGAGGGGCTTCTTCTGGTGCCAAGCTCCTGTTTTCAGAGCAGAATCATCTGATGTCCCATATACAGGCTCTCCTTGTTTCTCTTTCTCTTTTTCAGCTCACAGTAGTCCAGGCCTTTGAGAAGCTTTTATAAAAGTTCTTGGGGAAGTTCCAGATATGTGAGGGTGGCAATTTAGACTGGGAAAGAACACTGGGACCTAAATGCTAGTTTCAATATCCTTCTTGGCTGTCTGTTTGAATGTGGCTGCCATGACCATACATGAAAAATTTAATCTGTTGATTCATCATGGCTCACTGACTGGTATGCCTTTGAGATATACCTATTTCTCCTCTAGGGTTCCAGGCCTCATGGAAGTGTCTCTCCATGCCAAACTTAAACCTACCCTGCCCTGGACCCAGTATCATCTGGGTCTCCTTCCTTTTGTGGTAGAAGTGTAAGTATCCTGAAGAAGCAAAGAGTCTCTGTTTTAGTTTGTATTATGAACTGAATGTTTGTGTCTCCCCCAGATTCCTATGTTGAAATTCTTATCCCCAAGGTGATGGTAATAGGAAGTGGGGCTTTTGGGTAATGATTACATCATGAGGGTGGAGCCCTCATGAATGAGATTAGTACCTTTATAAGAAGAGACATGAGACAGATAATTTTTTTTTTCTCTTGGCCATGTGAGTATACAAGAAGATGGCCATCTGCAAACCAAAAGTTGGCCCCTCACCAAACACCAGATCTGCTGGCACCTTGATCTTAGACTTCCCAGTCCCCAGAACTGTTATAAATAAATGTCTGTTGTTTAAGCCACAGTCCATGGTATTCTGTTAATGGCAGCCCAAAATGACCAAGGCAATTTGGGTTTCTCCAGAAGCTGACCCTGAGACAAGCAAGGATTTGAGGGCAAATAATTAATTTGGGATATTATCCTAGGAAACAGGAGTAGGGGAGTAGGGAAGAGAGACAGGGAAGGGAAGGCAGCCAATCAAAGGTACAGTATCAAGTAGGTTACTACTGTGGGCAATTGGGATCAGTCCCATGGGGGATCTCTGGGAGACAGTGTGGACCATGCCTCAGAGTTACCGAAACATGGAAGCTGGAGTATTAGGCCTCCAACTCTCCCAAATCAGCTGCTGAGGGCTGATCCCAGGAAAATTATTACCCTGGAGCAATTGCTTCACTCAATTTCATGATAAATACCAAAGAAGAGAGAGAGACCTTCTGGTTTAAATGAAAAAAAAAAACACTGGCACATTTAGAACCAGTGCCCATTTTGATTCTTGGCTGCTTCTCCTCATTCTGTCTTTTGGGGAAGACATTAAGTTACAATGCCCGAGTCCTCCTGGCTAGTAGGGGAGTTTGAGAGCACAGTTGATTCTGACCTAAGCTGCAACTATCCTCTTTATAGGGATTGCTCTAACTTCTCCCTATTTCTCAATCCATCTGGTACATGGTACCCAAATAAGCCTTTCTTAAAATGCTGCTCTTCTGTGCTGTCCATGTCCTTAACCTGTCTTCTATGATTTCTTCCCCTAATTTGATTCCAGCTTGCTTGCCAGGCTTATCTCCTATCTGCCTCTATTCTTTGTCCAAATGAGATTATCATGAGTCAGCTTTAGGGTTTCTGTCTTCTGGACCTCTGCTCATATTATTTCTTCCACCTGGAATACCCTCCATGAACCCTATTCGTACTTTATTTGGTTTGTTGGAATCCTACCAAATCTTTAAAGTCCCACCCAGAGTTCTCTCTTTCATAAAGCCTTTTCTTGGCCCCTTAATTCTCTGTGACACTTTTACTACTGTCTTCTATTATTGTTTCTGGTATGTGTGTTCTCTGTCCTGTTAGATTTTAAATGTCTTGGGGGCAAGAACCATGTTTTATTCATCTCTGCATCAGTCCACATTCATCCAGTTAATTTAACAAAGATTCATTCAGTGCCAGAGACTCTACTCATCACTGGGACTCCAAAGATAAATGAGACATGGCCTTTTCTCTCAAGGGAGCTCACAGGCCAGGCATAGGAGAGTGATTGGTGTAAATAAGTGTGTGTGCATGTTTGTGCACACATGCATGCATATGTGTGTGTGTCTGTCTCAGTGCTTCAAACATTAGCGAGTGTTCAAAGATCATGAGCACACACAATGAATGAAGGCACAGGGAGAAGATTTATCCTCAGCTTAATTCCTGCAAATGCTCAAATATTAGTTTGGGAAGATAGTTTTGGGGGAGAAAATGAACATATGGTAGTCCCCCTTATTCATGGGGGAGATTTTCCAGGACCCCCAATGGATGCCTGAAACTGCTGATAGTACTAAACTCTATATATACTAGGTTTTTTCCTATGCATATATACCTATGACAAAGTTTAATTTATAAATTTTGCATGGGACGAGATTAACAGCAATAACTAATAATAAAATAGAACAATTATGACAACATATTGTAATGAAAGTTATGTGAATGTGATCTTATCTTCTCTCAAAGTATCTTATTGTATGTAATATTTTCAGACCATGGTTAACTGTGGGTAACTGAAACCACAGAAAGTGAAATGGCAGATAAGGCAGGACTATTGTAATTGGATTATGGTGGGAAGAACTTCTGTGTAAATCTCTTAGGGGTGAAGAATGGTTTAGAAAAGGGCAGATAAGCTTTAGAATCAGATTGCTCTGAGTCTGAATTCTAGCTGTGCCCATTTATAGTTATGTGAACTTGGGTTAGCTGCTTGCTTACTTATGTATAAAATAGATCATACCCAACTAATGACATGATTGTGGAATTAAATCAGAGAATACTTGCACAGTGCCTTGCATGTATTTGGAACTTATAAGATACTTGATAACTAATGGGTGTCTTCCTACCATCTCTGCTTTTAAAAAAGAAAGAGGATTTTGGATTTTCTCTGTTTATACTAGAACAATCTAGGTAGAGAGGGTTTTGGTCCTCTCTGTACCTTTTCCTGCCTAACTGGAAAATTTTTAACTTATATTTATTTTTAATTATTTTTTAATTTCCATATCCATTTGAACTGTAGATTTGAAGGTACTATTGGGCTTAGTGGTGAGAAGAGGGAGGAGTTGGCCTTCATTTTGAGCATTTAGAGGAAGACCTTTAGAGGGCCTTGGCTGTGTGAATAGGGAGGAAGACCTATAGATAGAGTAATGTTCTGAAAGTAAGGATTGCTTTCAGAAATTAGATCTCCTTTCCACTAGACTTTATGAATTATTAAAGCTTAAATAGTTCTTATGGTTTTTCTATTTTTAGATCATTTCCATTTATTTTTAGATGATTCAATGAAAAGATGCTGGTTATGGTGCCTGGGGTCAAATTTTTTCTTTACCTTTTTTCCCCAATAAACAGCTATTGAGCACCTACTGAATGCCAGGCACTGACTAGTGAACAAGTAGTGAGCAAAACAGACATGGGCACTGCCCCACAGACATTACAGCTTGTGACAATGGAGATTGGCAGTGATAAAATAATTATATGGATAAATATATAATGTCAAACTCTGAAAAGAACTAAAAAGGAAATTATAGGAAGCTCTGAGCCTTGTTGCAGTATAGAGGATGACTCATAATACTTTCTGGAGGAAACCTTCCTTTAAACTGATTTGGACTTGTAGATGCTTCTATACTTCAAAAGAGATTCAGCTTAAGATGAGGCAACGGGAGTCGAGGTGGGCCTGGGCATACCAGGAGAAAGGGATGGCTTGTGGGTATACCCTGAGGATGGTAGGGACATGGCCAGACCCTTGAATGGGAGGGAGAGAAAAAAATGGGGCTAAAGAGATTAGCAGGGGCCAGATTGTATAGAGCCTGGTGGGCCATGGGAAGACACTTGGTTTTTATGGGAGACCCTTGAAGGATTTTAAGCATGCCAATGTGATCAGACTTGAATTTTGGGAAAGTTCTTTTGGGTGTAATATGGAGAACAGATTGGAGGGGCTAGGGATAGAAGCTAGGAGAGCAGTGAGGGTAGACTAGGTGACCCAATGGAAGCTTCATTTGGGGACTTGGTTGTGTGAGTAGAGAGAAAGGAGTGGAGTCCAGAGAGATTTAAGATGTAAGCTTAATAGCTCTAAGTGATGGATCGGCTATGAGGGATGGAGACTGAGTGTGATCTTCTGTCTTTATTCGGTAAATCCCTGAGAACCATATACATGCTCATGACCATTCTAGAGACCACCTGCAACCTCAGAGGTTGATCAGGGGGCCCAAGAGAGCACTAGGTGTGAGGAGAACACATTTCTCTGAAGTCTTCACAAACCATTGATCTCTTATAGAGCTGAATTTTGTCATCTGCAAAACAAATGGATGAGTTGGATGAGATGAGCTGTACACATGAACTGCATACACCTTTCTGTTTATTCTTCAGGGGTAAATCAATTTTGGATATTCTATGTTAACATTTTACATTTGCAGAACACTTTTAACTCACTCACTCCCTCTCTCTCTCTCTCTCTCTCTCTCTCTCTCTCTCTCTCTCTCTCTCTGTGGTGCTTTCATATTAGTGATCAAATAGATTTTCATAACAACCTTGTGAACTTTTAAGATTTTCTTCGTAGTGGCCAGATGAGACTGAGACCCAGGGAGATTAAGAAGTATGTCTAAGATTACTAATTGGTGGCAAAATTGTCTTTAAGTCTCCTAATTATTTACTTGACTTCTTTCTGTTAGTTCTTTCTGCCTTATATTGCATATTTGTATGCCTTTGTATTCTTTTATCCACCTGCTATTCCATTATTTTTAAGTATTCCATCCAGGGAGGCAGAGTGAGGCAGAGTAACTCCCTTTAGGCACTTCTGATATTTGATCTGAAACTACAGGCTCTTTTGAAGCTTGAGATTTCTTTGTGATTATTCTTGCCACTTCTGACCTAATTACCAAGAATAAATATTAATTTGGGTAAATTCCAAGTATTTATATAGGAAAAATATAAGTAGATACAGAGGTCATGGAAGACTGGCCTGATTAGGAAGAAGTCTATTATTATGGTGTTTTTCAACTTTTATGTCCAAAAGAAAGAAGTCACCATTTTACAAGGGTGCTTAGTTCTAAAATAATCATATAAATGGTGGCGAGTATTGGGGCTGATCATTTTTAAACCCTATGTGATACATTCTATACTTCAAAAGAGATTCAGCTCAAGAGGAAAATCTAGCCAAGTGAATAGCTCTTATTTGAGGGCAGTCTTTCCTTCCTGCTTAACTGGGCTGGACAGCTATGAAGAAAGTCATTTGGTCTCCATTCAACAAATAAATATCCAGCCAGCCCTGATTGTTCATCTACCATGTTCTCACTTCCTAATTTTTCTCTTCTGGAACCTTCTAGCTTTCTAAATCAAGGGTACTGCTTCAGAAGTCCAGAGTAGAGAAACAGAAAGGAAAAGGCCCCAAAATGCCCAGAAATCCCAAACATTCAATAGATTTAAAAGCCTTAAAATTCCATAGGCCAAAAAGGATCTTTGGCTAGTGTCTCATTCTCTATCTATTGCTGTGTAACAACCCCAAAACTTAGTGCTCTAAAACAATAACAAATTTATTATATCTCATGATTTTGTAGGTCACAAATTTGGTGCAGGGTTCTCCTGATCAATTCTTCTGTTCCATGTGGTATTGGCTGGGGTCACTCAGTGATATTCAGTTAATGGCTCATCTGGCCTGGAAGATTCAAGATGGGTTCAATCACATACATGGTACTCTGGTAGGATGGCTGGAAGGCCACCCATGTAGTCTCAGCCTTTCCACCAGATCTCTCAGCAGCATAGTCGAACTTCTTGCATGGTGGTTCAGGGCTCCAAGAGACCAAGTTGGAAGTGGATGGTTTTCTTAAAGTCTGGGCCTGGAACTTGCATAGCATCACTTCTGCCATCCTCTGTCAGTCAAAGGAGTCACAGTGTAGGCAAAATTCAAGAATTGGAGAAACAGACCCCACCTCTCAATGGGAACTGTGTCAAAGAATTTGTAGCCACCTTTAATCCACTACGCTGCAAAATTTATAATTATTTCATTTCTTCAGTCCCGGCACTAAATATGAATACATTTACCCCAGGAGCTAGTATTGTTCTAGCCCCTCTAATTTTCCTGGTCTGACCTGTCCACAGTTGGGACTCATTGATAAAATAGTGCTTTCCCTTATTACCAGCCTCCAGGGCCCATCTGCTCAGGGATCCTGACCCTCTGGACATATCCTTCTCTTTTGGATGTTCCTGATGCTCTCTTAAAGTATCCTGCCCTTAACAGGCTCCCAAGCTACTGGAAGGGGGTGATGTATTTTTAAGAAAATGAATCCTAATAAATATATTACATATATATTAGTGAATGTCTCCTTTGTAGGTTTTCAGACGGTGTGACAAAAACAAAATGCATCCAGGAAGTGTGTTGGATGAACCATACCTGGGCACAAAGTTCCATCCATCCTGATCTTACTTCTTCAAACATGCCAGGCTCTTTCCTGCTCTAAGAACTTTGTGCATACCTTTTTCCCTGCCTGGAACAACTTGTCTTCCCCTCTTCTGGGCTAACATCCATTTAACCTAGGGATTGCATCTTGGATTACATTCGTCCAAGAAGGTCTGTGCTTAGTCCTTTGTCTAAATTAGCCTCCTTGTTTTTGACCTTCTAGCCCGTATTCTTTTCCTTCATAGTACACATTAGAATCTGTAATTAGATATTTATTTTCATGTATATTTCTTTGTAATTTGCCTCTCTAACGATATGTAAGCTTCTTGAGGGTAGAGATCATCTGTCATATTCAATGCTATATTGGCACAACAAATATTTGTTATATGAATGAAAGAATGTGTGTGTGTGTGTGTGTGTGTGTGTGTGTGTATGTGTGGGAGAGCATCATATAGGCAGGCTGTCCTACCTCCAATTGTGCCCCTGAAGTCAGCTCCCAGACCTATTCCTGCTTTTTGTAGCAGTTCTCCTGCCTCCATTACTCTAAACATTCAAAGTCATTTTTTAGAGGTAGTCTCATGGTGATGGAAGCAGATTGTGTCACCCTGGAAGAGGAGGTCACTTTCATATGTCAATGTCAGTCTGGAATCGACTTCTTATTTTGGACCCACTCTCTCAGAGAATTGTCGAAGGTGGAATTGGAGGAAAGACACAAAAGAAAGTGGAGTAATAACAATAGCTGCTCTTAACAGCTTTTCTCTCTTTTAATGGTATTAGGATTTTCACCTGAGCATGTGTTCTTCAGAATAATGGACATAATTTCCCAGGTTCCCTTGCAGCGAGGTGTAGTCATGTGTCTATATTCTGGCCAGTGGTAGGTAAGCAGAAGTATTACATAATCTTTTTTTTTTTTTTTTTACCATCCCTTTGTCTATCCTGTTTCATATAATCCACATGCTGCCATCTTGGGACATGAAGATAAGGGGCATAGCCTCAGGATGGAGGAACAGTGAGCTGGGAGGAATTTGTGTTGCTGAGGACTTTGTGAGTAGAGCTGCCATATTAGCTTTGGCCTGCATATCTCCAGATTTTTACAAGGGAGTAAAATAAAGCTCACTTTTAAAAGTGTATTCTTCAACTCTTCTGGACATTGGATTGGACAAAGAATTTATGACTAAGACCCCAAAAGCAAATACAACAAAAACAAAAATAAATTGGACTTAATTAAAGTAAAAAGTTTCTGCACAGCAAAAGAAATAACAGAGTAGACAACCTATAGAGTGGGAGAAAATATTCACAAACTATACATACAACAAATGACTAATATCCAGAATCTACAAGGAACTCAAACAAATCAGCAATAAAAAGACGATAACCTAACCCCAGTGAGATTGGCCTCTATCAAAAAATCCCAAAACAACAAATGCTGGAGAGGATGTGGAGAGACAGGAAAACTCCTACACTGCTGGTGGGACTGCAAATTGGTGCAACCTTTGTGGAAAAGAATTTGGAGATTCCTCAAAGAGCTAAAAATAGAATTACCATTCGATCCAGCAACAGCATTATTAGGCATCTACTCAAAAGAGCATAAGACATTCTATGATAAAGACATCTGCACCCGAATGTTTATAGCAGCACAATTCACTCTTGCTAGGTCGTGGAAATAACCCAAATGCCCGTCAATTCATGAGTGGATTGTTAAAAGTTGGTATATGTTCACAATGGAATATTACTCAATTTTAAGAAATGACAGTGAGCTAGCACCACTTATATTATCCTGGATTAAGCTTGAGCCCATTATTCGAAGTGAGGTAACACAAAACCTGAAGAATGGTCCCCACTTGTACTCGCCATCAAACTGGTATTGACTGATTAACACCATGGTGCTCAAACGGTGGGAGTGATCACTAGGGAATTGGGGGGTGGAGGGTAAACCCACATCTGAGCGACGTGGTGGGCACTGTGGAGGGGCGGAATATGCTTGAAAAGTAGTTGGGGAGCGGAATTAGGGGTCTCAATAGGGGAAAGGAAGTCCTCTAAAACTGATTTATGTGATTAATTGTACATCTTGGTAAATTCACTGAAAATCATTTAATTGCACACTTAAAATGGAGTAAAGGCATGATATGTAAAGTATACTTCAATAAATAAAAAACATAAAATAGTTACTTTTAAAGATCACTACCTTTGCTTTTATCACCCTCCAGTCCCATGTCCCATCACCTCCACAGAAGGCACACAGCATCACATTCTCCATCAAATTGTGCCCTGCAGTAGAAGCTTGAAGTAATTGTTACTGTCTTGGTGCTCATATGGGTTTTGTGGCTGGCTTTCGTTACGGCATCCTGTAGGTCTTTATTGTATTCTCCTCCACTGTATCACAAGCTGTCTGAAGAAAGATATAGTATCTAATTTAGATTTATATTTCCCCAGATCTAACACACTCTTAAATATATTGGCTAAACTGCAATGAGTCACATTGCTGGGCTCATATTTTTTAAGTTTACAGGTAAAATTAAATATATCGTTGTCATATTATATAAAATTACATTACATAAAAAAGTATTTATTCTTATTAAAAGGCACTATGGGGACTCATAGTCCTATTTGTGATACTGCCCATCCTGTGGACATGTCTGTGGCTGCATGTCAGTCCACAGGTAACAGCCTGGGAAAGGACAGCTGGGCTGAGATATGTGCATATGCTGAGGGAGAAGAGTTCCTTTCTTAAGGTTTTAGCCCATCAGGGGGCACTATAGGCACTGTCTTAAACTGAGGGACTAACCTAAGGCATCTAGCAGTATAGTTGTTGAAAGATTTGAGAAAGTCGTTGAGTGTAAAGATGAGGGCTAGTAATAGCAAAGAGGGAGGAATAAGCACGTGTGAGGACAAACTTAATTGCTATTAGCCATAAGAAACATGTTTTTGCAGAAGATTGCTTTCAATTGACAGCTTTGTCTTCTAAGATAAATGCAATGACTGATAAGAATATTCAAACACTAGATTATAACTTTAATGCATATATATCTATATTTAAATTTTTAGCATTATCTTTATCTGTATATCAGAAAAGATTCCTGGATCAAACAGAATCATATAAAGCCAAATGGAAGATGGAGAATTTCAAAAGAGCAAATTTAGATTTTTTTCCATTTTTATTGCCTAAGATTTTCATATAACAGGAAAAAATATGAACTTTCATTTCACAGGTTAAATTTTCTTCCTTTCTTTCTTCTTCTTCTTCTTTTTTTTGAGACAGAGTCTCACACTGTTGCCCGGGCTAGAGTGCCGTGGCATCAGCCTAGCTCATAGCAACTTCAAATTCCTGGGCTCAAGTGATCCTCCTGCCTCAGCCTCCCAAGTAGCTGGGACTACAGGCATGCACTACCATGCCCGGCTAATTTTTTATGTATATATGTATATATATGTGTATGTATGTATGTGTGTGTGTGTATATATATATATATATATATATTAGTTGTCCAGCTAATTTCTTTTTATTTTTTTAGTACAGACGGTCTCGCTCTTGCTCAGGCTGGTCTCAAACTCCTGAGCTCAAACAATCCGCCCGCCTCGGCCTCCCACAGTGCTAGGATTACAGGTGTGAGCCACCTTGCTTGGCCTAAAACTTATTTCTAAACCACTGAATGCCATCTTTTCTTTACTATTCCTGTGTCCCTTTCCTATAACTAGAAAATAAAAAAAAAAAAAAAAGGAAAGAGAAAAGGAAGAATATGGAAGCAAAACATGTAATGAGAGGAGAAAGTGTGAGGAAAAGAGGAAGACAGAGGAATTATGAAGAAAACAAGATTTACTGAACTGTAAGAATAAGCCACACGATGTTCGTATGGGAGAAGAATTAGAAAAACAAAACATATTGTCCAGCCAGGCTAATACGTAGAAAAGATGTCTGAACGGATCCCATTTTTTCTCCCTCTCAATTTGCAATCTTATTAGAGTCATTTCTTGTAACAATATTTACTACAAGTGTTTGTTATTCTAGGAGAGTCTTAATTCACATATTTTGTATATTCCAATAATTATTATTATAAGTAATAATTTAGTAAGTAAATTATCAAATACATAACATTTACATTCTTATCACTTTGCATGATTGGTATGACTTTTACCTAAATTAATTAATTCTTCAGTCAATAATGATCCTTTTGTTAGAACACATGCCTGTTTTGGCGGGTTAAAAAGGTGGATGGTCATTCTATGATCCTCCCCAGGCTCTAATTAGTACAGCTGAGGCATGTCTTTCTTTGGAGCGGGGGGGGCCCTCCTCTTCCTTCTCTCAAGAGCTCTCACACTCCTTACTATATCCAGAATTATCAGAAAATGTCCCTCAGGTTATAGAATAATGACCTTTCTTTTATCCTCACTCCACCACTTTCCACCCATTCTCATCCAAGTTTGAGCTGGTGGGAGGGGCTTCCTGTCACAGAGTGTTATTAACGAACTGGGTAGCGTCTGGGCGAGAGCAGGGTTTGTTGGGTGGAGCTGATTGGTTGCAGGAGCAGGAACAGTTCCAGAACCAAATCATGACACCCACCACTCCAGGGTCTAGTTAACTGTATCTTATTTTGAAAATGCTCAAGCAACAAGGCAAAGAGTCATGAAGAGGCTACTGGGCACTCTGCTGGGGCTTTTGAGTGCACAAGTTTGCTGTGAGTTGGGGCCATCCCAGATGGGAATCTGGAAGGACTTGCAATGTTGTTGCGGGGAGGAAGGGAAGAAAGCTCTTAAGTCTTGCAGACTTTCTATCTTTCCCATAATTTATAGGTGCATTTTTAGTGTTACAGTGCCATCACCTGTGATTGTTCTCCGTTTCTGATCAGGTGTGAGAGGGATAAAAGTGGAGCAGAATCCTCCAGCCCTGAGTCTACACGAGGGAGCCAGTTCCATGCTGTCGTGCAATTTTTCTGCTGCATCGAGCACTGTGCAGTGGTTTCGCCAAAATCCAGGGGGACGCCTCATCAGCCTGTTTTACATTCCCTCAGGGACAAAACAGATTGGAAGATTAACTGCCACAACAGTCACTAAAGAACGCCACAGCTCGTTGTACATTTCCTCTTCCCAGACCACAGACTCAGCCATTTATTTCTGTGCTGCGGAGCCACAGCACTCCCCAGGCACCTGCAGCCTGTACACAAACCCTCAGCAGGACTCAGCCCCTCCCCCAGACACAAGCACATCACAAGACCACCACAGCAGCATTTGCACAGCTTAATATTCCTTACCTGCATTGGCAGAGTTTTAACTACAGATGCTTTTTGGCTCTACAAGTTTGGGGCTTTGGTCTTTATTTTCCCTTCTCAATATACATCTCCTTCTGCATGATAAATATTTAACTTGGAACTAGTAGAATAGCTGATATGAGGACAGAATCAAAATAAATGTTTAAGCTATAGTATGCTGGACTCCAAAAAGGGTAAAAAGTAAAAGGAATAAAAAGAAAACAAAAACATTCCAATAAAGATGTTATTAGACATCTTAGACCATGATCCAACTTGGTTGAGTTGTCTCAAGCACATTCAGGTCTGCTTCACCACAACACGTACCAATAGGAAAGGACAAATATTTGTATTCCATCCTACTAGTGCAGCAAAGAAAAGTAAAATTTTTCTGCATGTTCATATATTGATAAATGGCTGTGGAAAAAAACTCTAAAACTCTTAGTTCCATTCAACTAAGTGCCATTCATGTTCTTGAGACTTAATATGTGTGGCCTAGGATATGAACTATCCTGAGGAATATTCCATGCATGCTTGAGAAGAATGTGTTTTCTAAACTTGGGTGGATGTGTGTTAGGTCTACCTGGCTTAGAGTGCTGTTCAAATCTTCAATTTCATTGTTGATATTCTGCCTATTTGTACTATTATTATTAAAAGTGAAGTACTGAATTTTTAACTGTTATTGCTGAATTGTCTGTTTCTCCCATCAATTCTATCAGTTTTTGCATCATGTATTCTGAAGTATGTTGTCAGATGCAAATGTGTTTATAACTGTTATATATTCTTAATATATTGGCCCTTTTATATTTATAAAATGTTCCTCTCTATCTCTAGTAATATTTTTTAAAAGTATATTTTGTCTACTAATAGAATAATGACTCCAGTTCTCTTATGGTTGCTGTTCGCATGGTATATCTTTCCATCCTTTTACTTTCAACTTATTTGTATCTGTTCATCTAAAGCATGTATCTAATAGCATATATATAACTATTTTGATAATCTCTGCTTTTTTATTGGATTGTTTAATCGATTCACATTTAATATTATTATCAATAGATTTATATCTGCCATTTTAATTTTGTTTTCTCTATGTCTTATGTCTTTTTTCTTCCTCTATTCTTACTTCATTGCTTTGTTTTGCATTAAGTAAATATTTTCTAGGGTAATATTTTAATTTCTTTATTTTTCCATTATGCTTTGTGAGTTACTTTCTTAGTGCATGCTTTAGAACTTACAATAGGTATATATATACATCTATACTAATCAGAATCTACTTCAGATTTATGCTAACTTAATTCCAATAAGATTTTGATATATTACTCCTATACAGCTCTATACTATATAGACCCCTTTTCTTGCTATCATTGTTATTCATACTGTATCTATATATGTTACAAACCAACTATAAATTGTTACAATTATTTCTTCATGTAATTTTATCTTTTAAGAGGCTGAAGAACAAAAAGGAGAGCAAATGCACACTTAAGAATTTGTTGTATTAACCTTCTTACTTACTATTTCTGGTTCTCTTCATTTGTTCCTGTCGATTCAAGATACCACCTGGTATTACTTCCTTTTCCAATACAGTTTTGCAACCCCCCTCGTCCTTTGTTCTTTATTGTCATATATATTACATTTTTATATTTTATAAGTCCAATAATACAATTATATATGTATTGTTTTACACAATTCCTCTTTAAATCAGTTAAGAGTAGAAAGGAGAATAAATATGCAATTACACTGTCTTTTTGTGTGTGTCGATGCAAATTACTGTCTGGGGTTACTTGCTTCCAGCTTGAAGAAAACTTCCTTTATTATTTCTTATAAGGGGGGTCTGCTTGCAGTGAATTCTCTCAGTTTGTATTTATCTGGGAATGCCTTTATTTTATTTTCATTTTTGAAAGATACTTTTGCTGCATATAGGATCTTCATTGGTGGTATTTTTCTTTCAGCACTTTCAATACATCTTTTCTCTGTCTTTTGGCTCTGTTGTTTTTGTTAAGAAGTCAGCTGTTGATTGAACTGAGTTTCCCCCATATGTGAAGACTTGTTTTCCTATTTCTGCTTTCAAAGTTTTCTATTTGTCTTTCAATATTTCTATTATGATGTGTCTGGGTATGGATCTCTTTGCATTCATTCTACTTGGAGTTCATTGAGTTTCTTAGATGAGTAGATTAGAATTTTTCATCAAATCTGGGAATTCTTAGTCATTATTTCTTTAAATTTTTACTGCTCCTTTCTCTATCTTTTCTAATAAATAACTAACTTATTTATTGGAATCTCTTAGGAACTCAACTCAGCAAGAAAAAAACAAAATCCCATTAAAAAGTGCGCAAATGACACGAGCAGATATTTTTCAAAAGAAGATATGCAAAGGGCCAACCAAAATGAAAAATACTCAACATCTCTTTCTTTTTCTGGTACTTTCATTATGAATATCAGTGTGCTTAATGTTTCATTTCTCTGAGTCCTTGTTCATTTTTCTTCATTCTTTTCTCAGTCTGTTTTTCAGATTGCATAATCTCTATATATCTATCTGCAAGTTCACTGATTCCTTTTTCAGGGGCTCAAATCTACTGTTTGTCCTGCTAGTGAATTTTTCATTTGATTATAACACTTTCTAACTCTAGAATTTCTGTTTTTAAAAATAATTTCTACCTCTTTATAGATATTCTCTCATAAGATGCTGTCATCATATCTTCTTTAAGCATGGCTTTCTTCAGTTCTTTGAGCATATTTAAACCAGCTACTTTGAAATTTTTGTCCTTTTTTTTTTTTTGAGACATGATTTTGCTCTGTTGCTCAGGCTAGAGTGCAGTGGCACAATCACAGCTCACTGTAGCCTCAAATTCCTGGGTTCAAGTGATCCTCCTGCCTCAGCCTTCCAAGTAGTTAGGACTACAGACACATGCCACCATGCCCAACTAGTTTTTTAATTTACTTTTTGTAGAGACACAGTCTTGCTATGTTATCCAGGCTGGTTCTGAACTCCTGACCTCAAGCAATCCTCCATCTCAGCCTCCCAAAGTGCTATAATTGCAGGCATAAGCCACCATGCCTGGCTGAAATTTTTGTCTGTTAAGTCCAACATCTGAGTCCAACAAAAGGCAGCTGCTGTTGTCCAATTTATTTATCCCGTATAAGAGTCACATTTCCTATTTCTTTGCATGTCTCATAATTTTTTGTTGAAAATATATTTTAGATAACATTGTATTAGCTTCCTATGATTGCTCTCGTGGGTTGCATTGTGTCTCTCAAAATTCATATGTTGATATCCTAACTCCCAGTACCTCAGAATGTGGCCTCATTTGGAAATAGGGTCATTGCAAATGTAATTAGTTAGGTCAAGATGAAGTAATTAGGACAGGCGCTAATCTAATATGACTGATGTCTTTATAAGAAGGGGAAATTTGGACACACACAGAGAGAACATTATTTGAAGATAAAGACAGAGATAAGGGTGATACTTCTACAAGCCAAAGAATGCTAAAAATTGCCCAAAAACCACAGGAAGCTGGGCAAGAGAAATGGAATAGATTCTGTCTCTCAGCCCTCAGAAGGAATCGATGCTGTGTTTGCTTTGGCAGCACCTATATTAAAATACAAACCAACCCTGCCAACACCTCGATCTCAGACTTCTAGTCTCCAGAATTGTGAAATAATAACATTTCTACTGTTTAAGCCACCCAGTTGTGGTACTTTGCCAATAGCCCTAGCAAACTAATAAAGCTGCTGTAACAAATTATCACAAATTTGTTGGCTTAAAACAAAACAAATTTATTCTCTTACAGTTCTGGAATCAAGAAGTCTGACATCAGTTTCACTGGGATACAGTCAAGGCATTGGAGGGGCTGGTTTCTTCTGGAGGCTCTGGGGGAAAATCTGTTTTCTTGCCTTTCCTAGCTTCTGGAGGCCACCTGAATTCATGGCTCATCCTCCTTTTTGAATCACTCCAAATTTTGCTTCCATCATCACGTCTCTGTACTCCTCTGGAATCAAATCTCCCCTTGCTTCCCTTTTATAAGAACACTTGTGATTATATCTAAGGTCTACCCAAATAATCCAGAATAATCCTCCATCCCAAGATTCTTTAATTAATCACATATCCAACGCATTTTTGCTATATAAGGTAAATTTTCAGGTACCAGGCATTAACCATTCTGATCATCTTTGGGGGCCATTACTCAGGGTATCTCAATAATATATGTAGGCCACCTACATATATGATTTCCTGTCCCTCCATGACTTGGTATTGTTTGCTTGTTGTGTTAGCCCATTTTGTATTGCTCTAAAGGAAATACCTAAGTTTGGGTAATTTATAAAGAAAAGAGGTTTATTTGGCTCATGGTTCTGTAGACTGTACAAGAAGCATTGTGCCAGCATTTGCTTCTGGCGAGGGCTTCAGAGAGCCTCCAATTATGGTGGAAGGTGAAGGGGGAGCAGGCCTGTCACATGGTGAGAGCAGGAACAAGAGAAGAAGGAGCTCCTTTAAACTGGCTCTCTCATAAACTAACAAAGTGAGAACTCCCTCATTATCATGGGAGGGCACCAAGCCATTCATGAGAGATCTGCCCTCATGACTCAAACACTTTCTACTAGGATCGAATTTCAGTATGAGATATGGAGGGGACAAACATCCAAACATATCACCTGTTTTTCATTTAGTAACTAGTACTAGACTGTTTCATTTAAGTCCATTTCCCCTACAGGGTGCAACCTATGATGTTTCTTAGATGACACAGTCTTGAGTATGTGCACAGACAACCCGGTATGATAGTGGTTTTTAGCAGGGCTCTCTTACTGCCTTTCTCCCTGAATTTTCTGTTACACTATTTGCCTCTTTTTGTATCATACTCAGTCATGAGCTTCCAATAAGGAGGTGCTGGCTGACTGCTCTGATGTTTTCAACAACACTCTGGGGCATAAATTCCTCCATGGTCTGATCCAGTTAAATTCAGGCCCCTTTGCACAAGTAATCTTTGCAGCCAATCCTTGAGGCCAATTCTTGAGGCTTGTTATAAGAGTCTTCCTGACTTTTTTTAGTTGTTCTTTTTTTCCCGTTTCTCCCTATTAATTTTTTAGCTAGTCATTTGTGATTTAGCTTGCTGCTCTCATGGAGCTACCAGCCTCCTCTTAACTGCTTGCCACAAAAATCCCCATTCATTCCAACAACACCCTAAGAGCTTAGAGTCCCCAGTACTCTGTTTCAAATAAAGTTTTCCTAAGGGAGAGCTCCCTGTTCTTACAGCTGCTTCTCTCCTTGGACACAACTTCTGTGCCACTGCTCTGTAGCTATGTGTGATGCCCTTACTTTGTGAATAGGGTGCTGGGTAGAGCCAGTATTCTCTGGTCTTTTTGGCTAGCCTATCCCATCATGAAACCTCTACCGTATGAGCAAACTGTGTGGGTGCTGAGAGGTGAAAAGGAGCCCTAGACCTGCCATCTTAAAGCTATTGAGTCTCCTAATTTGTGAACATGACATATTCTTTAATTTCTCGAATTTTTGTCAGCATTGCTTTTGGACTTTTTAGTGCAGAGGCCTTATACATCTTCAAGAAAACAAAAACACAAGCCACCAACTAGAAGATACTATTTGAAATGTATATATGATTCAAAAGTATGGCCTACGTAAAGAGCTCTTACAACTCAATGAAAGAGAACAAATGGCCCAATTTAAAAATGAGCAAAGTATTTTTAGCAGACTCTTCTTTATAACAAAAGATATAAATAACCAATAAAGACATGAAACGATAATCTAGGTCAGAGATTAACAAAATGTGACTCATGAGCCAAATTCAGCCATCTACCTATTTTATATAGCTTTACTGGAATGCAGCAATGCTCATTTGGTCATCTACTACCAATGGCTTCTTTCCTCCTACAATGGCAGGGCTGAGTAGTTGCAAGTGAGACAAATTGGTCGGCAAGGCTGAAAATATTTACCATTTGACCTTTTATGGAAAAAGATTGCTGACTCTATGTCATTAATCACCAGGGAAGTGAAAGTTAATACCACAACAAGATTCCACTAAGTAGTCATTATTTTGCCTAAAAATAAAAAGATGACTATACTAACTGTTGACAAAGATGAAGTACAATTATCTAATTTAGAATCTTTTTAAGGACCTGTTCTCTTTAGTGCAAAGAGCTCTCCCTGATCTGATGCTGATGCTATGGGAGGAAGGAGATCCCATGCAGTGACTCAGTCTCAGGGCGAATTTTTGCCTCTGGAGGAACACCAGGGCACTTGTGGTGTCACTGTGCTTATTTGAAAAGCCCTATTCTATTCTGGTACCCTCAGCATTCCAACCTGTTCCTCCAGATTCATCTGAGTCACACCTCAGCATAGACCAGCAGAAGTTTCATAGCTGACCTCATTAAGAGCAAATATTCTTCTATCTGAAGAAATCATTGGCTAAAGGAGAAGAATCAACCAATTATTTCAGTGCTCTGATTGGGGCAGGGGTTGCTAAGCACAAAGTTTTAAGAAGCTGGAAAATTGTTCAGTGTAAACTTCCTACATGGCCACAAAGGGGCAATGCTGTTTCAAAGAAGATTAAAGTTTGTCTCACATATACATATTCATCAAGTAGCCAGAGATTATCCTTAAAAAGTCTAATAGATTGGCCGGGCGCCATTTTACATGGCTCATGCCTGTAATCCTAGCACTCTGGGAGGCTGAGGCGGGAGGATTGCTTGAGCTCAGGAGTTTGAGACCAGCCTGAGCAAGAGTGAGACCCTGTCTCTATTTTTTAAAATAATATTTAAAAAGTCTAATAAATTAATGTCTGCTCTAATGTGTATATATATATATATATGTGTATCACACACAGACACACACATATACACGTAATGTATCAATGTACATATCTACCTAAATAGTACCTGTGTTAGTTAGGGTTGAAAAATATGACTTTGGAAGTCAACACTTGTTTGAATGATACATGTTATTCTTCAAGGTCACATTAATTACTCTAATATAAATTCATGATGATTTTACCCATATACAACCCAACCTCTAGCCACACTAAGTTAATCATGCCTAAAATTCCCTTACCTATTTTTTTTTTTTTTTTTTTTTTACTGGGAAAACTTTCACAGTTTAAGGCCCAGTTCAAGTGTCTTCTTCTGAACTGTCCTCTGACTAGGTCCAGATGTACAGTTCATCACTCTTCCCTTTATCACATCATGTGGACACAGAGTCTCGCTGGCAGGTTTTATTTGGCTCTAGTAGAGGACTAGGACTAGATTAACTCAAGACTGGGACTACATGTCCCTTGCATGAATGAGAGCTAAGTACAGTCTATTTATTATACTAGGCACTCAGTAAATATATATTGAAGACATGCATAAATAAATGAATAGATTAAAAAGAAAACACATCAAAACTTAAACAATCAAAAAAAATCACCTTAGGGTATTGGAGTACAAAGGAATTAGATTCTAAATGGAAGACTGTCATCTCCTGTAATACTGGGATGGAGTTTTCCTTTGACTGTATGGGAAGTGACATCAAATATAGATACAACAAAAACCTCTCGGTGCTTCAGAAAAAAGATGTGCTCCTTCTGTTACTTTAACTTACATTATTTACAATACAGATCAGCCCTATTTTTAGGGCTGCTTTGGAATATATCCTCAATTTCTACCTTCGTGACCTGCCAATTTGATTCTTTACATTTTCATATTGGATCCATGATGATGAATTATGAAGAAAACATTAAATGTTTGTTCAAACTCAGGATAAGAGCTACCAAAAAAGATTATATTAATAATGGCCCAATATTTTCTGCGTTCAGCCAAATTTTTCCATTCTTTCTTATCCACTTAAAGATCCAAGCTCCTCCAGAGCAGATAATTCTAGTATTACCTAATTTCTTTTTCTAGGTATATTCTTAAAAATATATAATTTACATGATATATACTTTAGAAGAAATATAAATAAATTGCAGTTGAGTTAATTATCTTCTACCGTTTCTTAGGGTCATGCAAAACATGGAATGCACATATCTGAAAGATTGTAATAAAATTTAAGTTCCCTGAGGACAATGGGACCATATATTCTCCATGTTCTGTTCCATGACCTCAGCTTGTAATGGGATACTACGGCCATTGTGTGTCCTCAGTAAATGTCATTAATATTTGTGTTAAAGAGTTAAATGCCACTACACATGCTAATCTGTGGCTTCATGGGAGTCTCTCTCTTCCATTGTGTAAAATAAGGCGATGTCTATTGACATATTCAGCTGTGCTACTGTATGATTTTTAACACTGTAAAAGGTGTGAGGAAAAGGTAGAGGAAGGTTGGGGGAGAGAAATTTGAAACTGATCCTTATCTGTGTGTGAGGAGGGGATTCCTACTTCCCAATGAATGTGTTGTTAGGAATTCCAAATGTGGACAAAACGGGGAAGTGCTTCCTGTGACAGAAATGGCTTTAAAGGAAAGCACTTGTGATAGGGCGGGGCCTGTTGAAAGAATTAAACCCAGCGTGAGTAGAGTCAGAGTTCCAGCTGGCGGGGAAGACTAGAAGACCCCCTGAGTCGTCGCTGAGCTCTGGTGCCAGGAGGGATGGACAGCGTCTTGGGAGCATCATTTTTAATTCTATGGCTTCAAGTTTGCTGTGAGTTGTGGAGGAGGGGCTACAGGACATGTTGCTAAATTGGGTGAAGGAGAAAACTAGGGTACAGAAGAACTCATGCAGGTAGAAATTGTAAGAAGGAAATATTATTTGGGGGGCCTAATGACATTTTGTTATCTTTCTAACCAGGGGTGAGTGGTCAAGATAAGAAAGAAAGTGACCAGAAGCAGGTGAAACAAAGTCCTGAATCTTTGGTAGTCCAGGAAGGAGATATTTCAATTCTGAAATGTACTTACGAGAACAGTGCTTTTGACTACTTCCCATGGTACCGGCAGTTCCCTGGGAAAGCTCCGGCGTTGTTGATATCCATACGTTCAGTTAACAGCGAAAAGAAAGATGGAAGATTCACAGCCTTCTTCAATAAAAGTGCCAAGCACCTCTCATTGCATATCACGCCTTCCCAGCCTGGAGACTCAGCCACATACTTCTGTGTAGCAAGCACACAGCGCTCCCCAGGCACCTGCAGCCTGTACCCAAACCTGTAGCTGAGGCTCTAGCCGAACCCGGCAGTGGGGGCTTACACTGGCAGATGTGT
>CAUYRT010059323.1:0-74571 GCA_963574885.1 Lepilemur ruficaudatus
AAAATCTATTTTTTTCCTGTGAATTGTGATCTAAGAAATTGGGAAGCCACTCTTCTGAAAGTTAATATTGTTTGGTAGGATGAACATAAAGCTCAGGAGATCTGGTTTATGTTCTCAGTTCTGCTATGAGCTTGCTGGTGACCTGGAGCTACCCCCAACTTGTCTCTGGACCTCATACTTTTTTCCTCATAAACAAGGGATTTGGACTCGGCCTCAATACAGGCCATGGCTGAGCCCAAGCAGGTGGTCATCACGCACTTTCTGATCACTAAAAAAGGAGACACTTACGTTGCAAAAAGAAATCAGACCACTGACAGGGCTGCTAAGGAGGCTGTTGAATGTGATTTGTTCCTCGGGGCCTTGATACCCCACCTAGATTTAGATTAATACAAACCCCACTACACTAATGAGGGTGAAAAAAAAAAGAGTTAAAGACTGGGGCTCTGATACTTGGGATGCCACAGCTAAGTGGAGACAGAATTGCCTTGGTTTGGTCCCTTATGAGGCACCTACGTGAATGCACACATTATGGACATGATGCCTTAATGGATTTGGTAGGACCTCATTTAAGAGGACCCCATTTGAAAAATAACTGTCCTTTACTTGCTTAAAATAATCTAAAAACAGAAAAGCAATCTGCTGCACAGGGAACCCAACATGTGGGGACCCAACCTTTCCATGACTGGCAAATTGATTTCACTCAGATGCCTAAAACAACTGGAAACTTCAAATACTTGCTTGTGTTAATATTAGTAGATACCTTTAAGGCTGGATAGAGGCTTATCCTACCTGAATAGAGAAGCATCTGAAGTTACCAGAATCCTTTTGAAGGAATTTATTCCAAGGTATGGACTCCCTTCCTCCACACAGAGTGATAATGAACCCTCCTTTATATTGGAGGTAACTCAGCAAGTAAGTAAAGCCCTACATCTAGAATGGAAATTACATGCATTCTGGAAACCTCATTCTTTGGGGAAAATGGAGAAAATGAATCATAGTTTCAAGAAAACTGTAGTAAAATTGATGCAAGAAACTTATCTAAAGTGGGATAAGGTATTGCCACTTGCCCTCCTCCAGATAAGGGTAGCCCCTAGAAGTGGGCTTAAGTTAAGCCCCTATGAAATAGTTTATGGGAGACCCTTCCTAGTACCCTGAGGTAAGTATGGTAATATAACCATAAGTGAAGAAAATAGAGTAAAGCAGTATGTCAAACAAATAAATCAAATACTAACCACTATACATGAGTTTGCCTCTTTCAGGTCCCCGCCCCAGTTGAAAGCATCCCTCCTACCCCTTTAAACCAGGAGACCGGGTGTTGCTTAAACCCTGGAAAGTATAAGGACCAGAACAATAGCTGGTGAAATGGGAGGGACCCTATGAAGATGGAGAGACAACTCCTCAATGAGGATTTTCGCTCCTGGGTTTGTTATTGTGCTCATGTTTCTTTCTTGTCCAGCTCTGTATCAGACATTATGCACAAGGTGACAGCAAGGACCCACAGTCTCCTTGGTGTCTTAGATACCAAGTGGGGTAAAATCTCTCTTATCAGGTATCCTCCATTTGGCCTTGTCAATCCTCATGGTTGTAGTTGTTGCTTATGCCCTTTTCACCTGGTAATCTGTTGCATCCTTTATTTTTGTACATACCAGAAAGAGCAATGGCATAAATAAGTACAAACCTTCCATCTAAAACATCACCCCAATTCTGTGGGAAGTAGCTCAATGACTACGTCACTCTTCTTCCCATAGATACGGAATGGTAAAATTGACGGTGGGGACTATGTGACAGAAGTAAGGGTCTGAAAAAGGGCAAAATGTTTTATGTGTTGTCTCCTTAAAAGCCCTCACCCTTTCTGAGGAATTAAAACTTGCATTTCTGCCCGAGGCCAGTAATCAGAAAGAAAGAGCAGTGTTCTTTGTTTTCTAGTATCTTAAACCACAAGAGATGGCTCAACAGAATTATCTGGACAGAGGTCACAAGATCCTCTTCACCTGAGATGCTGTAAATAGTAATAGCCCGAAGCTCAAAACCCCCTTTAAAAACACGGTATTTCTGCTTAAAGGGGGGGACAATGGTTCTTAAGATGAGAGTCTGCCATCCTCCTCAGTTGCCTGCAAATTAATAAACTTCTCTTTCCTTTTCCTCAAACCACTTGTCCTCATTCTTCATTTTGCCTCAGGGACAAGTACTGAACTTTCAGTAACAGAGCTAACACTGAAATAAAACTGTCTGGATTAACTGTTGCAATAAGAGAGAGCTCATTTCATCCTGCCCTTGTCTGTCTGGCAACTGCTACCCATCCTTTAAAATTCAGCTCAGCCATCACCTTGCTGTCATGGCAATGTTTTATACCTGTTTACATCTGCTGTCTGACCAGAAAGGTCAGTAAAGTTGACAAAGATGCCTACTTTGTAGTTGGATCTCCATAGCTAGCTCAGTGCCTCTGAAGGAGCTCAGGAAACTTTGCCCCAAAATATGACTCCTTGGTATTTTGATTTAAGGCCCTTAGAGATTAACAGGGCCTTGGAAAAGTACAACTGACTTCCTTTCCCTTCCCTGTGATCTCACTATATGGTAGGCAAGAAAATTGGGAATGTAACCAGACCTGGCCCATATCATTTTTAACAGAATATATATCTCTCAGGTTAATTTACAAGTCAATCTGTTTCCCCTATCCATTCATTCTCCCAAGTATCTCTTCATCCTCCCTAGCAACCATTTATTTACTGCCTCTAAACAGAATTACCTATATTCCTCATGTTCCCTCCTCCCCTCTAAAAAGCAGGTATAAAAATATCTGGATCTCATTGGGATATTGAGTAATCATTCTGTGATTCTCTCCATGAGCATGGTAAATAAATCTTTCTCATATTAATCTACCTTAACTGTGAGTTTATCTTTCAGTGAACTTTTGTGAGGGAAGGGCAGGTTTCCCCTCACCCCTACACCAGACACACAGGCAATGCTGAGTAAATGCTGTTGGGGTCAACGAGGAAACGTGCACAAACGGCCTCAAACAACAGTAGGCGGGGCCCACTGAAGGATCACCCTATAAAACAGATGAAAGAATAAGAGATAATAGAATGAGTTAGCCAGGGTGTTTGGGCTTAGAGTTCAAGAAAAATTCTAAAATATACTTCAGTTTATACTTGCCTTGAAGAATAAGTCATTTTTTTCCCTGCAAATAATTTATACCACTTATTGTAAAAGAAAACAGGTTTGCAAAGAACCTACTTTGTGGTTCTAACACAGAAGTCAATACCACTGAAGGTTTCTATATAGTTCACAGTAGCTGGCATGTAGATAGTAGGCCAAGAGTAATCAGTAGGAATGGTCAGCGTAAATAAAATAGCAATGTGGGAGCCATGTGGGATTTCCTCACATTTTACTAAGTATAATGATGTAAGTAAAACAACAAAGTCTGTCTTGGGAGCTTCACCTAATATAACATGCCCTTTAAACTGATGCTCTATTTGGACCAGACCATGTCCTCTTCAAAATGAATTAGCTGAAAGCAAGTCCCTCCTCTGGAGTCTAAGGTTCTACACATGTGATTAACTCCCCTGAGGCACGTTTGAAGTATAAAAATACGTTATAACACATATAACAGTATAGCATCATCTCTATTTACAATAAACACAGAGAAAAACAAAAGCTACTATCTCAGAAGAAGTAAATCCAACCGATTTGAACCTGAGACTTCACTTTCACGGTCCTCTATCATTCATGACACCATCTCACTTTTCAGCAGCCAGAATTGGCTCCACGCCTCTGCCTTCCATCTCTGTAGGTTGTTACGCAGCTTAAGGACCTAGCAACTAAATGAAAGGCTTTGTATTTCTGAAAGGTGACTGATGTTTAACAAACTAAAAGAGAGGTAGAGTGGAGGTGAACAATGACCAAGGCTGGAAGACCCTGTCCTAGCTTACTGATCCTCCAACCTTTTGGAAAAGAGAAGACAGCTGCAGAGATGCTGGCAGAGGTGTGAGAAGGACTCCTCCCTCCACACTTCCTGCCTTCTTGCAGTTTATGAGGACCTTTAAGTAGCCCTGTAGGCTTTACTTGTATCTTTCTTGAACTAGCATCAGAAGATCAAAGCTTCCTAGTCTGTCTTCTAGAGATAAGGAAATATCATTTTGGAGAAAGATTTTCAAACATGCCAAAGAACCCATTTCATTTCTGTGTAACTCACTATCCTCAAGAGAAAAAGAAAAATGTGGTCATGTGGGATATACACAATCAATAAATGTAAGAGTAGAACTGCATGAAATTGTAGATATTTAAATGATAAATCTATGTTGAAATGATAATAGAGAAAGTATCATTCAGTGAGAGTCAGGTGGATTTGTTTCTAGTTCTCTGACTTTGATAAAAGTCATTCAAAATTGCTGGGCCTCAGTTTTTCCAATAGCAGCATTGGGCCAAATACAGGTGTGAAAATAAATAAAATTTAAAAGCTATTGGAATTCCAAAACACTTCAAGCCTTGTGAGAGATGTGACTGTGATCAGAGTCAAGTAGCATGTTTTGCAATTCTGCTTATAGTTTAACTTCCTTCCTCATTGTTCTTATTCTGTAAATGACTAGGAAGGACCAGAGACCAGACCTCCCCCTTCCAATCATTGATCTTTGTTATGGATTAACCACCTCCTTTATTGTCCTGTACCTAACTCAGATCAGAAGGCATTCCGAACAAGGACCCCATGACAGTTACATCTTTAGTGTGGAATGTTAAATATACCTTTACCAAAAGAAAAGGACCATCTACACTAAACAGATCATTGTAATTATAAATTAAGCCTTATACAGAGAGATGCTGAAATTTTGCCAAAATTTCCTAAGCTTTGTCTATATCCATCCCAAATTTCTACACTTTGGAACACTGACTTCCATTCTTTGGAATATGTGCTCCCTGGCCGGGCTCATCCTCAACCCTTGCATTTGTATAAACTCTCTTTAAACTGAATTCTGACTGTTTTGGCTATTTTAGGGTGACACAGAGTACCTGAGAGACCCTGCAGGTGGCCTAGGCTGCTGCATCTTCCCCATGCTTTCATCTATTTAATCTATTGACGTTCTGGTGGACAAAGAGAAACAAATAACAAAAAGCAAGATGATTTTAAAGATCCTTGATGACTCTATTGTTCTTAGGATGAAAATATAGATTAAGAGTTATTATCTTAAATATATACCTGCAACAAAACTATAAAAAAGTTAAAGCTATCCATAATTGCTGGTCATCTTCTCCCGCCTCCCTTTTTTAATACCTAGGAACGTGCTAGCCAAAACAGTTCCAACAATTCTCGCACAACTCCAGGGGGCACCATTCATAACAAAGACAACATCAATGGTGTCTCCTAGAATGTGCTACTCAGTGGCCCCCAGGAAGATGCTTTTAGAGTGCAGTGGGCCTGTGTTGGCATCTTATCTCTACCACTAACTAGCAATATGACCATTGGCATGCTATTTAATAATCTCTCTGATCCTGTTTCCTTCTCTGTAAAATAGAGATAACAAATTATATTTCCAAAGGCTGCTATAAAAATTAAATTAGATACCATATGTACAGAACCTGGTGTAGGGCAGCATACCAGTGCCAATATTAATTCTCCAAAATCACAAAAATATCTTACTTCACAGTACGAAAAACAACTGTATCTAGGACTTTTGGCCCATACCATAAGGATAGACCAAAATATATTATGAAATTGGGAACAGATTTCATCTGCTAAAGATTCAGAAGGTACCCAAAAGTTAAAGAGATCAGAATGTAGTGACCCCAGAATTGCTTCGTCTTTAAATCTTACAACTGTGATAACTGGCAGAAAGGAAGACTAATCAGCACACTAATTTATCAGGATGGGTTGGCACAACTGTTACAGAGGATAAGAACCTGTTTAAGTAAGACAGGCTGCATTCATTAAGGACATATGTGCTGCCAACAAATTACAACATGTTTAATTTAAACGTTTTTTGCCTTCCTTAGGAATCCAGCACTTGTCAATATTTAACTGCACTAAATCTTTTATTTGATTCTTCAGTTAAGAAGCAATTAACCTACACAATAAAACTATAATTTAGGAATTATAGATGTTCAAAATGATAGAACCAAAAGTGATTTTAGATATCATCTATTCTAACCTCCACATGCCACACTTGGGAAAACTGAGGTCTAGAGAGGATGAGAAAAACACCCACAGTCACAAGAGGCAAAGCCAATTCTGGCACTCGGTCTCATTTTTTCTTACTACAGGAAACCAATCTTTAGCTTAACCCAATACACATACCAACAATTTAACATATTGGATATATGGGTTCTCATCTCAACTCTGCATCATTTGGGGTTCATAAGGCAGTGAATGACACCCAAAGGACTGGATCAATGATTGACAGAGAAGCAGGGTGGGACTGTGTGGGAAGGTTTGAGGATATTCAGGAAGGTAAAGGAATAACGTATTAGGGGGTCTGTCAGTCTGGGATTTGGATAGTGGCAATTGGGGTCTATTAAGGGACCACTATAGAATTGTTTTCCATATCTAGGACAGTGACTAGTATGTAGGAGATACTTAGTCCTTATTTGTTGTGTAATTGGATGATGAACTGCAAGTAAGCAAATGAATGAATGAAAGGACCTGTTCTGAGAGAAGAAGTGAGAGCTTTAGAGGCAGCAGAGAAGAGGGCCTGCCTAGGGTAGTCCCTCAGGGGAGGAGGAAGAACAGAGTGAGCAAAGCTATCCCCAGCGTTAGCAGGAAGGAGGTACCTTGTTCCCCTTGCAAGGACAGTCTGTGGCCCTTTTGCTTCCATCCACATTTCCATTCTGAGAAGTGCAGTAGTTCCCACTGGGTCTGCACTGGGTCTGTTTCTGGCTACTTTGCTCAGGATGGAACATGAAGAAGTAGAACGTTTGAGGAGAGTCTATCTCCAAAAGCAACAGAAATTTCACATACATAATGTCAGGTTATTTTTAGAGAAAACTCTGTGCTTACATGCCTACGCATGCAAGCTACTGACCATATGGACATGGATGAGGAAAGTGTTTCGCAGCAGGACCAAGAAACAAACCTGATCCTAGGCTAGCAGAGCAGACCCCACCCAATGAAGGATAGGGGAAACGTAGGATTTCCTGGCCAATTTTCTATTCACTAAAAATGTGGCCATCTGTGGTCCTAAGCCTGGTGTGCCAAGTCTGTTAAGGCTGGACTTTCAAAGCAGGAGTCATTTGAAGAGCACTGGGGGCACAGACATGATAGAGAGCTGTATCTCATTACATTTTCCAAATAGGTCAGTGTTTGAAATTCCCTGTCCTTTAAACATCTATGTCTAACATTTTTCACTTTCGAACCACAGGATGTGGTCACTTTGAAGAAAATTTGCACCACTCATGACCTCTTGTAGTTTTCTAGGATTAAATAGAAAAAAACTATAATGATAGAGTCTGCAACAATGCCTAAGGAAGACCTTTCAAGGTTCTTATGATGTAAGTAACTTCCTATTTAAGAGGAATGTCAACACTTCGGTGGATAATAATGAAGAACTGAACAGTGACTTCTCCATTCAACTAGCAGACTAATAGCAAAATGACAATGTGTGTGTTAGTTGCTAAAAAAGAATAGTGGATTCTGCCCCATGTTTAATATGAAAGATCTATACAGCCCAAGGAGAATTTTTAATCTTTAATGTGATCTTCACTTAACATCTGATTAAGGCAAAGATGGTACATTTGAAAAAAGGTCTTTCAAAACTAAGAGAACAGACCTGGCACGGTGGCTCACTCACACCTATAATCCTAGCACTCAGGGAGGCCAAGGTGGGAGGATCGCTTGAGTTCAGGAGTTCGAGATCAGCCTGAGCAAGAGCAACTCTATCTCTACCAAAAATAGAAAAATTAGCTGGGTGCAGTGGCGTGCAAGTGTAGTCCCAGCTACTCAGGAGGCTGAGGCAGGAGGATTGCTTGAGCCCAGGAGTTTGAGGTTGAAGTGAGCTATGATGACACCACTGAACCCTAGCTGGGGAGACAGAGCAAGGCACTGTCTCTAACAAAACACAACAAAAAAACCCCCAAAAACTCCCAAGAAAACAGGTCAGTGAAAAGACCAATGACATAAACACTCTTCCCCAACTCACAGAGTTGGTAAGGCATTTTTATAAATTTAGCACAGTTTCAATTCTTTTATAAAGAAATGCCGCCTAAAAGAAATGTGCTAAGCACCCTCTCACTGTTTCTCATTATGTTGCCAACGCTGCCACTCACCCTTAACACTGCCTTATAGCACTTATCCTAACTCAGCTCAGTATGCCATTCAAGGAATAAATGAGGTGTTTCTTGAAAGAAAGAGATAGCATCTGTTGGGATTTTTATATTAATACTTGTAAAACATCTTGAGAAATAATAGGCAAAACCAACCCAGAAGACTGTCTTCTGCAACGAATTATAGAAAAGGTAGTAAAGAAACTAAACTAAAAGTTTTTTCTAATAAAAGGACTGGTTTGTTCCCATAGTAAGAATAATCTTAGCTAATGGGTAACTCTTCTAAAAAGACCAGCTTTTGGATAAGAGTGAAAACATAGCACAGTGTCTAGATTTAACATACAACGAGCTCCTCAGAATGGTTCTCATGCTGTCTGGCTCTGAGCATTTTGATTCTTCTCTTGTTTTTGTCTTTAATTACGTTGCTGAACACCTAATTTTTATGTAAAAGTGAACCTAGGGAAACAGGATGACTGAAGTCCTACAAATGTCCACTCACCTCCCATAATTTTGGATTGGCAGTTAATAAACTCCGGCTTCCTGTCCGTGAGGTACCTCTGGCAGGTGTGGTGGAGGATCTGGAAGAAGGTGCATTTTTCTGAGGCTGTGCTGGCTACCCACTGGTCAAAAGCATTTTCAAACAACAAATCAAACTCTGCAGAATCCTGGAAAAGAGTGAAATAACTACTGATCTCAATCTATAACAACTGCTGCTCCCAGCTTACCCCTGTCAAAAGACTCAGCTTTAGCTTAAAAGCTAAAACAAAGACTCTGATCCCAATCATAAGGCTCATCTTTATTAGCAGCCAAGGGTATGGAAACAACACATTTTTCTGTTTATCAAGCAAATCCCGAATTTTACAGTATTTATAGATGCCCCTAGGAAGTTAGTATCACAGAAGTTGAGATAATTTAAATACACATTGACTGACGCCAGCATTCAGACTGCATATTGTCTTCCCAATTACATGGAAAAAAATTTTCAGGTTCTCAGCGGTGACCTATATTAATCTTGCTCCTACATGTTGGTAGGAGAAGATTCCCTTTTATTATTTTAGGGCATATAATATGTATTCCTTAAATATATCTACCATATATAATAACAGTTCATACTTTATTATGCTTCATTATTGATGTTTCGTGTGGGGTGTGTGTGAGAGAAGGGCATGCATTTTTGCACTTTGAATATATAGCTATATCATAAAATATTTCTCTTATTACATCCAGCAGAATCTAAATGCATAATTTTTTCAGGTACCATTCATTTATTTGATTTTTGGTAAATAAACTTGATCATTGGTGGCATTAGGAGATAACTGAAGCTTTGATGAACATGGTCTTTTTCATATTGATAGCCATGGATATGATTATCTGAACTCTGTCCTTTGTACTTTGTTGATAAACATCACTGGAGGTAGCATTTCTTCAATATGGATCCCCTTAGGTTCCTTCATTAAACATTATGAGAAGATTTATAAGGGAACAGGCATGAGAAATTTTTAGTCATGTCACTGAAATAGAGAAATAGCCTTGTTAAGAATGATTCAAATCACCACCACCGCTACCAAGGTCAATCAAGAGTCATCTTGTGAAGACAATGCCTTTGCTCAGCATTGAGCAATTCACTCACCCGATTAGGATCAATACCATTAACCTGGCGAAGTTGCTCGAGCATCCACTGTGATCTCCGAACAAAAGACGTGGAGCCTTCAAACTGTTTGACCTTGGTGATGGACGCCTGTGTGGGTTTCTTGTTTGTCACTGCCAGGAAGAGATGGCTCAGATTAGTGCATCTGCAGTTGGTGGTTTGTTTTCTCATTCAGTGTTGTTCCTGTATGACCCCTAGCGTGCATATATACATTGAGGGGGAGGGAGAGAATATGAATGAATATGTGTGCCTTTGGTGAAGGCTAAACACATAAGAAATAGAAGTTATAATCTCCACTCTCAAGCAATTTACGATATAATTATAATTACAGGGCTGCTCCATTTATGCCTTCATCCATTCAAACTAAAAACAATTTAACTGAATAACATCAAGCACCTTTAATGGAGGCTACAAGTGCACAATTACAGCTTGCAAGAAAAGAAGCACGCAGGGCTGACAGGCATCAGGTAGGGGTCATTAGGAAAGCTGACTTTTAAAGGACATGAAGGTTCTGGCTCCCCTAGAGAACTGCAGTGCATATTTCTAATTTTATAATCCAGTGTAAATAACTCAAGTCTTCAGTGATAAGGAGTAATACCTCACTAAAGAAAAAAAAAAAAAGAACTATTTGGCTCTATAAATTGTCCAGTTTTTATCTTTGTATCTAGTTTGCATCTAATTATGACTATATCTGGCATTCTGGGCATATCTCCCACACAAATTCCTGTGGTCACCATATTTGCAAGACCTGGACAATTTCTTATCCCAGGCTTAGTGAGGGACTTAGTGATTTCTTCCCCCAGCTTCTTCTGTGCTGAAGAGGGACAGCATCACCTCTCAGATTGATGTCAAGCATCAGGGCCAGGAGAGAGGTACCCTGACTATTTCTGCATCTGCTTGCTTTATGACTTAGAGACTAAAAGATGGGGAGGCAATTAAGGGTCTTAAAAGGGCTTCCCTAAAAGCTCCTCATGAGCTCTGGTTGTAGGAATTAGTAAGTTTAAATAGAAATGATGCTATAAAGGAAGTAGGGAAAGTGGAAATCACCACTGGTTGTAATGAGTTCAATCCTACTCATTGACTTGCTGAAGACGATGCATCCATGGTATATTCAACCCCATGGATTCCATATTTTCAAGTAACTATGCAAATGCTCAACAGGTGGCAAAAAGATTTCTTGAGGGATAAAGGACAGAAAGCACCTGCTCCAGTCATAGTGGTAACCACTATGTGTGGTTCATGCATTCCATGGCCTATTGCAGTTTCAGTGACTGGGGTCATGAAAGTAGAACAGCAGAGACCCAGAGAGGGGAATAAAAGGTGGCTGTTCTGCCTTTAGATAGGGTGACAACCTACTTCTCCGCCACTGAAGACTGTCTTCATGACCTCAGTATTATCTTCTCCCTTTGTTCCTAACCAGAACTTAGCAAAGATTATTTTTAACTTCAAATAATGGTTTGGTTTATTACCAATTATTTCAGTTATATTTGGCTAAAAGCTTCTGAACATTTCACACCAATTACATTTGCTTTCATGGTTAAAAAGTCATCATTCCCTTAATATCCACGATTAGAGGAAATTTTATAGTCTTCTATTCACAAGTGGCCTCTCTTTAACAGGTTCCAAGCCTGTTAAGTCCCATTAGGAATAACCATTCCCCTAACTGAATTCAGGCAATATTGCCAGTCTTCCCAGGGCTCTATCTATTTAATTTGATTCATTTATTTTTTGTGTCTCCTATGACACAAATGGGAGACCAAATAGGTTTCTCTGGTAGTCATAGCCTGCTCTTATATTTTAATGTTAAAGAAAACAACACACCTGGAATACATGCAGGTCCTAAAATGTGCTTAAAAGATTAAAGAATGCTTTTAAATAACAGGAAAACATGGGTTCCTGTATTAGACACACACCCATAAACACACAAAGAGGATTTCCTCCTCTGTTTATGTAAATCATATGACAGTTAAGTATCCTGGGAAACAAGAAGGTTTTCCTTCTAACTTTAAAGTTATAAACTCCTATTTTTATTTTTGGTCCATTTGTTTCCAAGTAGTTTACAGCATTTTTAAAGCTCAAACACAATGTAAGATCACTGTGTATTACTGGCATGTGTAGAATTCACAGTTTAGGAAGGCACGTTCCATTGGAAGTTTGTCATCCAAATGAGGCAGGCAGGAACCCCACCCACAATGACAAATGTCCCAACGGAATTCTTCAACAGTGGTCATGCTGCAGAGCAGGCACTTTTAATGGGGGCAGTTGCACTGCTGTCCATTTCTGTCTTTTTTCCCCTATTAGTTTATTCCTTGCTCTGTTCTTAGAGTCTGGCTAGTTTTTCTGGGCAATGAGCCTGGTTTGGTTTAATTTTTGTTTATTGTTATTATCTCCAACATCCTAGTTTGTATTTTGAAGCAGATGCCTTAAGATTACATTATATACACATTATATAGAGTTAAATAAAGACTTTTCCCCTTCTGAAATCAAAACATTTGCATAAATAAGCCACTGCCAGATTTTTTTGAGTACCATACTTGAAGAAACCATGGTTTAACCACTTAACCATGTTTTGGGGGTCAATAGCTGATAAAAAATAAGTCAGTCACTCAAAATTCCAGATGTCTACTAAAAAACAGTAATTTACCTTCTCCTTCCAAAGGAAAGCTAATTGATACCACACCCTGGGAAATGCAACCAAATCACTTGGGTCAGTAATATCACAGTGCTGTATGTCCAATTACCCCCATACTACAGACTCCCAAATTCATTATTCTGAATAACTTTAAAGGCCAGACAATCAGGGCGTTTATGTTATGCCTTCAACGCCCATAAGAAAAAGACAAATACAGAGGCATTTAAAAGAGGCAGAATGGGCATGATGCCCCCAGGTAACACTGCAGACCACCCAGAATCAGCCTATTGCCCTGTTGTCTGCACTGGTATCACCAGCAGGCAGAAGCATGGGGCAACCAACTCTAGGTCGCTTTGCTATCAACTCTGAAACAGGAATGTGGTTTTCACGGCTCCACACCTTCTCTTTAGCTTTCATGGAGATGTCAACTACATCTCAGCTAGGGTTAAGAAGCAGTGATACGAACCATTATATCCAGAATATCATTACCATCATTACTCAATGGTGTAACATCTCCATCTGATGAAATAAAGGTCTAAAGAGGTCTTTTAAAAATGGTCCGTCCATGAGACATTTTACAAAAAATACAGTCAGATACCTAGCTAGAATCAAAAGGTAGAGACCACTGGCCTTGTTTGTGCCCAATCAGAAAATTCTATTTCATTAAAAACCAATAAGCCAGCCAATAACAAAGTACCACCTAGTCATATCAAACCTTACCCTGCAGCAATTCAGGTAGGTAGAACTGGTGGAATAGGGAATAAGGACGGATGAGGAAAGGAAAGAGAAATGCAAGTTACTTGCATGTTAAGCAAAATGTGAGAAGAGCAAATACTCTGCCAATGACTCAGAGGCTGATCTTCCATCTCAAGATCCAATGGTTGAGAGATCAAGTTTTTCAAAAAGCCACACTCTTTCACCTAAAATCTCATTATTCACAGTATCATGTCGCAACAATTCCAAAAGGGAAAAATCAATTTTGCCTAACATATAAATTATCTATTTTAAAGGAAACAATCAGCATATAAATAAAATTACTCACCATCTCTACATTCCCTATTATCTCATATTTCAGTATTTTTGTACACATTGAACTTAAATTGAACCATCTTATAATTTTATGTAGCTATTTCTCTAAAAAGAAGAAAGAAAAAGCAAAGGTGCTAAAGGAGGACAAATTGCATCCTCATTACAGTTTGACATTGAGGCTAGGCAGCTAAAATGCATAATTTACTATACTTGCATGCTTAAGATATCTTAAAATTTCATCATGTGCAGTCCTATCACTATCTCATGGTTAAGGGAAGGCCAGCATTTTGTGGTGCACCTCACTGTCTGCTCTGCTGGGGTCTACTGGCCAGACATTTTGACCTCAACAAGAACGTTAATGAGACACAATTTGGAGCCAAAAAAGGGGCATCATTCACATAGAATCTTATCAGGGATGCTCTTTGGCTGTGCGGGAGGTGACTGACAAAGGAAAAATAACAGACATCCTCTGAAATGTGGGTTCAGGAAGTAAAGGCAAGACTGAACATGCCTTCTGGGTGCTGTCTTGGAAAGGGAACAGTCTAATGGGTCAAGGTGAGAAATGATTATTTGGAGCCAGTTTCTTTACTGCTCTTCCAAAAGTCTAATGTATGATAATTCTAGGTAGATTTCATAGTATCCGTGGGAAATAAATATCACGTCTGTGGCTGCATCAGCAATTTTATCAGGTAAGGTGGCTGAATGTTTACAAAGCGTAAAAGCAGAAATATCTAGATTGTTACCTCAAATGCTCTCAGAACAGGGAAACATCCTCTCTGCTATAGTCAGTGGGAAATGAAGCATGGTGTTCACCACACAGGATTGATCTATTATTTCTCACATTATTTCTCAGTGTGTTATAATTTAGGGACATAGTAAGTGTTTGGACTCCTCAGGCCACATAACCCTAAGTTCCAAAACCAGAACAACTCATCAGATGGTCAAGTTTGTCTCTGGGGTCCTCCCTCTCTCCTTCTGTCCCCTCCTCCCACCTCAGGTACTGGGGGCTCTTTGGCCAGAGTCCTGACAAGACCCAAATGGGCCTGACAAGGTATTTTTGAATCTGCATATCTTAAGGAAGAAGGGGTGTGTGTGTTTAGTTCAAAGGAACAACAACAAAAAAAAAATGGTGGCATTTCAGTCATGAGCACCCAGCCAGTGGGGGAAAATGAAGGATGCTCTCCAGCAGTCCCTGCTCTATTAACCCTAAAGCGGAAGGAGGCGGTAGAATCAGTGCACAAGGCTTCAAGGAAGCTGACTTCCTCAATTTACTGAAGGGATAATCATAAAGAAAGAAGTTTTCCATGCAAAAGATTCCTTATTTGGTATCTCTAAACAAGGTATCCCCTACATCACATTCTCATCTGCAAATTGGAGTAGGAGGAGGGGAAGGAAATAAAGGAGATAACGGAAAGTCTAGGAAATTTCTCCAAAGGGATACCAAAAGAGGCATCATTTGTATGGAAAACATTTTCCTTTGTAAATAAGTCTGGGTAAGTCTTTCAGTAGAAAGAGAACAATAAAAATCATCTTGTATCAAATATTCCATTGGAAGGCTACTCTCAATACGAAGGCACAGAACCTGTCCAGAACAGTTAAACAGTTATACATTAAGAGAGCAAGTGTCTGCTCTACACCAACTTTGCAGGAAGTACTAGCTGGTTTTAATATTTCAAACTACCAACAAGGAAGCAGCATTACTTTTGAAATGTACAATTTCAATGTCACAGGCTCATGAGATCTAGTTGGTATTTTTAAAATTTGGTCCCTTCTAATTTTAATATTCTTTACCCTGTTCATAATTTTACTTTTTATAAACTAAAAAAAAAGTGGATTTTTCATTTTGAAAGAGTATTCTCTTTTCAAGTAGATGAGAGGTTCAGGTACATCCCAAGTAGTCTTGGAATATTAAATTTTAACCTTGCAATCAGGAAGCTTAGCTCCCAGAAGGTTTGCATTTTCCACTGCCCTAGCCAGACTAAGACCATGATGTCTTCTATATTATAACTTGATACGCACTGCTAACAGATGTATGCATGCATAAATGAGTGGGTGAAGAAATGAATGGCTCCTCGACAAAAGGAAGAACCATTCTTGTGCCCATCAGAAACCATGAACAAACCAAAAACTTATTTCAGGTTCGATTATTCAGTTTTAAAAATCAAGCTGCAATTTTAAGAGATTCAATCATTTTCTTACTGGAAAGAGGGGTATCCTGAGAACTACAAGTAAAATACAGAAAATGGTAATAACCAAGAAGTAACAGAAATATCAGGAGACCAGAAAGAGAGGAATTTAGGGGTTAAAACCTTTTACAATAATCTCTTTTCCTTCAATCCTTATTCTAGCTGCATCTCTCTTAAGAAATTGCTTATTTCAGCCTCCTTGAAGATATGATTCCAGTCTTGAGATTCAGCAACCCAAGGTTCCCATTGTGCTTGATTTTTCGACTTCCTTAGCCCTTTCCCCATAGATCTGCAGAATAGGTCAATTATTTTGGATAAAGGGGAAACACACGATGAATTATAAAACCTGATCAATATTAGTTATTTCAACTTTATATTTAATATGGAAAGGGATAACATGTCTGATTCATGTATGGTAACTGTGGAACAAACAAATTCACAGGTCCAAGCCAAGAAAGTAAATGCCCAGAGTTGTGACAACTGTGATGGTTTCTGAAAGAGATTAAATCGAACACCACCTACTATACTATACAATGAAAATAACAGAAGGGGTTAACTATACTCACAAAGTCTTATTCAGTTCTTACTTCCTCAATTCTGGAAACAGATATAAACATCATTTTGACCTATTCTTAGGAGAGATTTACAGAGTCTCAAAAAACAAAGGCATCAAAGAAACAGCTACCTGATTCAAAAATGTATTAAATTTCTACATGAGAAGCTCAAAGTCTGAAAAGGAAAACTTAAAAAACAGATTCCTTTAAATATTTCATTTTCCTTTAATATTACTTATTATACACTGAAAAGTATAGGCCAAGCAGCAAACTCTCTTCAAGAAAACACCATACTTGGTAGAAATTCAATACACATTTTACCTGGAAAAGCTGATAAAAAACATTCTTGGAGCTCACATACCCTTTACAATGAGAAGAGATGGAAGCATTTCTGCAGCCTCTACTTCCTTTTCCCTCCGCAGTTATGGAAGGGGGGAACTTGATCACCACTGGGTGAAAGTTGAACTTACTACTATGTTCCCTGATACCGCATACCCATTGCTGAGATTATCTTTCAAAATGTATTTTGTTGAAAAGAACCATAGAAGGATATCATACCCACGTAATTATATGGTTACGTGGGTATGGATTTCCTTCAATGTGAAAAGACCATTCCCCTCCCTCCTCCACCAAAAAAAAGAATGACTAAAATTTGAAGGAGTCAAAGTAGCAGACAGAGAATTTTCTAATGGACTAGGTGCTAAACATAAAATATCACTAGGTAATATTTTTGGAAAATTCAAAGGTGTTAACTACTTAGCAAGCAGAAGCTGTCAAATACAATAACCATTATTAGTCAAGCAAAGGCAGGTTCATCGGTTCCCTGGGCTCTCCTCCCTTCTCACCACCACCATCCCTTGCTCGGTACTCTTAATAATACATTTTAAATGAGAGGATACATCACTGAAGTTCTAAAAAAAGGTGAATGATATCACTAAGAATGTGCCACCTTCACTCCTTACTACTGTGTGATTAGGGAGTAAAATTCAGCAACATGTTCTGGTTAAAATCAAGATCAACTACATTAGTGAAAATCAACATTAGCTGAATTTTGGTAAACACTAGGCAGTGGCTACTAAGCTAAACATGTCTATACTTTACGACCCAGAACTTCCAATCCTGTCGCTGTACCCAATCAAGATGAGTGCTGTGTCCGTCCTCCTGCCTGAAGCAACCCTAAATGAACAAAACATATGAAACAATGGTTTTCAAGGTACTGTATATCAAGCAATGAAGGTCAGTGATACCCAAGAGATGGGAATGAATGAGCCTTACGATGGTACTAGTTTACTGCTTTGAAGGAGTCTCTGGGCTGTGGTGCAGGAAGAAAGAACCCACGGAGAGACTAGCAGACTCACTGAGTGGAAAATAGAGCCGAGAGCCCAGGGAGACAAAGGTGATTAAAATTCTCAGGATGGAGTACTGGAGAGGAGAGAACTACACAGAAAGAGAACTTCAGAGATCTGCAGAGATTTGGCCTGGAATAGTCAGCTGATTGCTGCTCAACACACATAATGTGAGGAAACTACGTGAGGTAAGAGAAAGAATCATTTAAAATGAATAGAGAATACAGAACTCTGTGCTCACACGGGGCTGGGAATAGTGCCTGCTTCTACCAGCCAGACTGGAAAGCCTCAAGATTGATGTGGCACTAGGCAGAATACATAGAAGGTCTTGCTTCATTAGTAATGAATAATTAGCCTTAGATAGAGTAATGCCCTAGTCTAGTCCTGTCTACCAAATGACAATGTAGTATGGAATTTATCCATACAAAAAAGTAAAATGTATTACAATAATAGCAAAATTTGGGATGGGAATAATGGAAACAAACTATTGGAATGTTGTCATGCTATACATGAAGTAGTATATCACTTGAAGACAGAGTATGTTAAGCTAAAAATGTATACTATAAACTCCAAAGCAACCACTAAAATAACAAAAAAGAGCTCTAACTGTAATGGATATGTCAACTTGACTGGCCCATGGTGTCCAGATATTTGGTCAAACATTATTCTGGACGTTTTAATCAAGGTGATTCTGGATGAGATTAACATTTATTACAAATTGATGGACTTTGGGTAAAGCAGATTGCCCTCCTTAACATGGGTCTGAATCATCCAATCAGGTGAAGGCCTCAATACAACAATGGACTTATCTCCCCCAAGCAAGAAGGAATTCTACCAGCAGCCAGCCTTCACACTTGTACTGTAGCACTGGTTGTTTCTTGGGCCTCTAGCCTACCCTGCAGATTTTGGACTGGCAAGTCATAGTCACATAAGCCAAGTCCTTAAAACAAATTCTCTTTTTCTCTTTCTTTCTCTACATACACATCCTACTGGTTCTGTTTCTCTGGAGAACCATGAGTAATATAATAGCTAATAAGCCAACAAAGGAAACAATTCCATTTACAGAAGTATCAGAAAGAATGACACACTTAGGAATATATTTAATCAAAGAAGTTTAAGACTTGTGCACTGAAAACTACAAAACATTGTTGAAAGAAATTGAAGACTTAAATGTAAAAATATCTCACATTCAAGGATTGGAAGACTTAATATTGTTAAGATGGTAATACTCCCCGAATTAATCTACAGATTCAAATGGAGAGACATACTATGGTATGGGTTAGAAGACTCAATATTATTAGGATGTCAACTCTCCTCAATTTGAGCTATATATTTAATGCTATCTCAATCTAAATTCCAGTAGGATTTTGTTTGTAGAATATGACAAATTTATTATAAAAATTCATATGGAAATTCAAAAGACTAGAAGAGCAAAACAACTTTGGAAAAATAAAACCCAAAGGTGAAGGACTTACAGTTTCCGGTTTTATAACTTGTTATAAAACTAAATGCTATGGTTTGAATGTTTGTGTATCCTACAAAATTCACGTTGAAACTTAATCCGCAATGCAATAATATCAACAGGTGGGGGCTTCAGGAAGTGATTAGGCCATGATGGTTCCACCCTCATGGATGGGCTTGGTGCCCTTGTCAAAGGCTGGGCAGAACTTAGCCACGCCTCTCTGCCCTTCTGTCATGTAAGGACAGCATCACAGCATTCACTTCTAGAGGATGCAGCAACAAGGCTCCATCTTAGAAGCACCGACCAGACTCTCACCAGATATTGTACCTGCCAGTACCTTGATGTTGGATTTTCCAGCCTCCAGAACTGTGAGAAATAAATTTCTGTTGTTTATAAATTACTCAGTCTCAGGTATTTTGTAATAGCAGCACAAACAGACTAAAACACTAAATTAATCAGGACAATGTGCTACTGGTATCAAGACAGGCACACAGATCAATGGAACAGAATGGAGAGGCCAGGAAAAGACCTGCACATACAGGGGAAACAGATTTCAACAAAAGCACAAAGGCAATGGAGCAAGGAGAGTCTTTTCAACAAATGGGACTGGAACAACTAGATATCCACATGCAAAAAAAGGGAACTTTCAGTTCATACTTTGTATTGCACATAAAAAGTAATTTAAAATGGACGACAGATCTAAATGTAAAGGCTTAAAACTACAAAACTTTTAGAAGAAAAGAAAGAAAATCTTTGTGACTTTGAGCTAGGCAAAGACTTCTTATATATGTCACTAAAAGCACAATTCATGAAAAAACATATTAATAAGAACTTCACCAAAAAATTCTGCTCTTTAAGACAATAAAAAGAAAAGCCACAAACTGGGAGAAAATATTTGCAAATCATTTACCTTATAAAGGACTTGCATTGAGAGTATACACTTAAAAACCCTCAAAACTCAACAAAAGAAAATATACAAGTTAAAAAATAAGCAAACCATTCTGAACAAACACTTCACTAAAGAAGATGTGGGTGGAAAATAAGCATATGAAAAGATGCACAACATCATTAGTTATTAGGGAAATGCAAATTAAAACTACAATAACATACCATTATATACTTATTAAAATTAAATTAAAAAGATTGACCATACCAAGTGTTGGCTTGTATACAAATATTCAGAGCAGCTTTATTTATAATATTCCCAAACTGAAAACAACCAAAAATGTCGATCAGCAGGAGAATGGATAAACTGTGGTATATCTATATATAGAATACTACTGAGAAATAAAAAGGAATGCCCTAGTGATACACACTACAACATGAGTGAATCTCAAAATAATTATGATGAGTGAAAGAAGGCAGACCAAAGAAGAGTACATATTGTATGCTTCCATTTATATAAAATTTTAGGAAATACAAACTAATATACAGAACAGAAAGCAAATTGCACAGAGAAGGTGGGATGTGGGAATACTGGGGGCCAGGCAGGGCTACAAGAAAAGTATTACAAAGGGGTATAAGGAAACTTTTGGGGGCAATGAACAGGTTCATCATTTTTATTATGGTGATGATTTCATGGGGTATACATGTAAAAACTTAGAGCTTACATTCGATAGAAGGGGAGCCTTTTAGGGTACTGGAAAGGTTTTATGTATTGATAGGGGCGATGCTTACATGGGTTTATACACATGTAAAAAACTCATTAAACTATACATTTAAGATTTGTATACCTTACAATATATGTTATACTTTAGTAAAAAGTAAATTAATAATAATGATGATAATAATAACAGCAGGGTTTGAGAATTTCCCAATAGGGATGAAATGAGTTTCATTGCCACCAATTTGTAAGCAGCAACCTGATTAGGGGAGATATTTCAGCACTTGCCCCTTTCTAGTGCATTCCAAGGTTTCTGACAGTGTTAGAATCACACCACCCAGTATCTGCAGAGAAATAATATGCAAACTTGGAAGTGTATTCATTCACTGCAATTCTGACACTTGCTTTGACAAAAGTCTACCTGTGGGGCTTGAAAATGTCTTATTTGAAAAACTCTCTATTTGGGTTCATGGTCCTCTTTCTGCCCCATCTCTTCCGGAACCATTCCCCCTCAATTGCCCCTCCCTCTTAGTTGAAGCTTCCATCTCTCCCTCTTCTCAGAATTCTTTCACCCTGCCTGTGAACAGGCTTGATATTTTCTTTTCTTATGAGACTAGTTCATTGACAGGGTTGGTTTTCAAGGCCTATCCCTTCTCTTGCGAAGTGTGGTGAGAGGAGAGAGTGATGTGTGCTTCCTCCTGCTGCTGCTTCACTCCCCACCCACCCCTCAACCCATCATTTCTCTGCCCCCAATACTATCCAGAAACTGCTCTGTGAAAAATTAAAATACTTCACAATTATAGGTATTTTTCCTTTTTCCTCATCTTCCTTGTTTCATTGCACTCCTCCCTAAATCCAGACAACCCTGCGATGGTTAATTTTATGCATCAACTTGACTGGCCCAAGGGGTGCCCAGATTAAACACTGTTTCTGGGTGTGTCTGTGAGGGTGTTTCTGGACGAGGTTAGCATTTGACTTGGTGGACTCGGTCACGTAGGTTGTCCTTCTCAGTGTGGGTGGGCACCATCCAATCTACTGAGGCCTGACTAGAACAAAGGGCAGGAGGAGGAGGAATCTGCTCCTTTTCTCTTGCCTCACTGTTTGAGCTGGGACATCTCATTTTCTCCTGCCTTCAGGAATGGATTTATGCTCTCAGCTCCTCTGTGTTTCAAACCTCTAAACTCAGAATGGACTACACCACTGGCTTTCCCAGTTCTTCAGCTTGCAGATGGTGATCTTGGGACTGACTTCTCAGCCTCCATAATTGTGTCAGCTAATGTGTCATAGTAAACCTCCATGTATATACACATATATACTATATAGCAGTGGTCCTCAACCTTTTTGGTACCAGGAGCCAGTTTCACGGAAGACAAATTTTTCCATGGACCGTGGTCAGAGGGGGATGGTTTCAGGATGATTCAAGCACATCACATTTATTGTGCAGTCAAACCTCTCTGCTAATGATAATCTGTATTTGCAGCTGCTCCCCAGCACTAGCATCGCTGCCTCAGCTCCACCTCAGATCATCAGGCATTAGATTCTCATAAGACACATGCAACCTAGATCCCTTGCATGCACAGTTTACAGTAGGTTTCGTGCTCCTATGAAAATCTAATGCTGCCACTGATCTGGCAGGAGGTGGAGCTCAGGCAGTGATGCCAGTGATGTGGAGTGGCTGTAAATACAGATGAAACTTCGCTTGCTCACCCTCCACTCACCTGGTGGTGTGACCTGATTCCTAACAGGACACGGACCAGTATCAGTCTATTTCCTGGAGGTTAGGGACTGTAGCTATATAGGAAATGTATATATCTCCTATTGGTTCTGTTTCTCTGGAGAACTCTAATACAAACCTCAAGACATTCTTTGGGTACAACTTACCTTTTGGACACAACAGCTAACAGTTATTGCTAAAGCCTAAAGGTGGAAAAGAACTTGACATATTCAAGAAACAGAAAGAGGACTATGGTGGCAAAACACACCAAGGAAAGAATGGGTTAGGTCAGAGAGGAAAGTAAGTGCAGATCATGGAGACTCTCATGTACAAGGCTTTGTAAACATGAAGCAAGAGTGGACAGGATCTGACTACATCTTAAAAAATATTGTCCAGCTGCTGTAGGCAAAAGATCATGGCAAGAGTGTGTACGAAAGCAGAGAAACCCTTTGGAACTGCTATTGCAATAGTCCAGGAGAGAGGTGCCAACAGTGGCTTAGACCAGATGGCAATAGCGCAGACAGAGAGAAAAGGGGATAGTCTACTCTACTCTCCACAGCTGTAGCACCTCTGGGTGAAAATCCCCAAGATCAGTCACCAAGTCCTAGTCATCTTCCCACCTAATGTCTAGTGTATTGGAGGCAATTGTTTAATGACTATCATGTTTTGTATTAATATATGTCAGAATAAAGATCGCTCTCTACTTTGTACTTTTGTTTATCTGTATGTGCTGTCTCATCTACCAGATGAGGAATACCCCGAGAATACAAGACTATGTCTTTGTATTCCTCAGAGTACCTGGTACGGTGCTTTACCCGGAGTTTTAATTCAAATATGCATCACATGACATTTCTCCATTCCCCACAGAAATTACCAAGTATCTGTTGTGTGCACTGACGACTGTGGTTAGCAGTATCTCACACACCCTACTCTCTTTTTTGGCCATGTCTTTGTTTTCGTTTTTTTTTTTTTTTTAATTCTAGGGTCATTTAAGGCAATGAATGTGGGGTGGGGGAGAGTAAGCAGGCATACCTGACGACCAAATTCTGCCACCTTGTAAAGAGCTGCTTCTCTCACACAGAAAGCCGGCATCTCCATGGCTTCTGCTGGGAATTCCAAAGTGGAACACATTGTTATGCACATCATTAGTATTTATGTAGCAGCCCATGAATCATTTCTAAAATAAATGATGCTACTTGTGTTAAATGGTTTCTTCCGAAGAAAACTCCCTGAGGGTCTTTCCATGGCACAGCCTTGCTAAAGATACAGGACAAAAGAAATAAAACACCTGACCCTCTGGTGCTAGATGAGCGGCAATAGCCTCAGCTTTCTCTGTTTAATTCCCCATGGACGATTCCCACATAAATTGCAACATAACTGGAGGACAAACTTCCTTAAGGAGATGAGGCACAACTAGCTGGCCATGATGTCTGCACACCTGCATTTGCTTGTTCCATGGTGTCTTTCCCCTCCCTCAGACTTACAGCCTAGACTAGAGATTATTCTGATAAAGCCAATCAGAACCAGACAACAGTCACCATATTAGGCCATTACTCCATGACAAAGAGAAGCTGCTGCTCCCAGTAAACGCTAAGGGTGGTCACTAAAGTTTGTTCCCTGGGGCTCAGGGGTATAGCTAAGTGCTTCTCCAACCTTTTGCTGCCTACACTATGGAGTGCGGTTCCTCAGTTTTACTGGATGTCAATGTGTGTCTTTCACTCTGAAGGTAACAGCATTATATTAAAAAAATGAGTAGTGGGAACAAGCATTATGGATAATGGTCTGTGTTAGGCACAAAATAAATTTACTGAAGGATCATGCACACCAGTTAGTGCTACCTACCAATCTGAATTCTCAAATCCTTTGCATGAAATTAATTTGGTACCAAAACCTCAGCTTACTTTGACTGAAATTTGGAGCAGAAATTACCACCTTTGCATTGCAAGGTAACCTATACTAGTTTTAAAGCTAAATTTAACAAGGGGCCAAATATGTGAAGTCCTAAGATCAATGAAACATTAAAAATGATAATTTCTATTGGCTCCTTCAAAAGCAGTGTGTGCAGTCTTTTAATGAAGAAGCTAAAGTTCTGTTCAGCTTATTATACCAATTTGACGTAATTCAAGTCCATTTAACTGATTTTACATGTATGGTTTGCATTTCTGTCTATGTAATCAAGGTAATACAGAATTATAGAGTGGGAAGATATCAAAGAGGTTTATCCTCCACTCCATATCTTACCTTTGGGCACGTTACCTTCTAAGCTACATTATGTACGTGTTTTTTTTCTAACTTCTTTTACTTTCTTAAAAATAATTTACAACTCACCCTAATAATTAAAAAGCCTCACTGACAAGAAGTTCTTTCAAATTATGATTATAGCCATTTGCATTTGTCTATATTTTCATATCCTTGAAAGTTGACATTTAAATGGTCTCCAGTTTTCTCCATATTAAAATCATCCCAGTTCATTTGGTCTCCCCACATAGGACATCCCCCCCCACTCACCACCTTGTGTGGTCCTCCACTGACTCTAGCTGAGTGTACCATGTTCCCTTTCAGATGGAGGCAGACCTAAGCAGCACAGTTTAAAAATACATCACAAAAATGCCAAACACAACAAGTTCACATACGGCGTCAGATTGATCTAAACTCCTATCTGAGCATGCCAACATTTTTAAAAACTGTGATGCTACATGTTCATGGTCATCTTATTATCTACCCATGCTTTGGTCACCTTCTCAAAGAGAATAGGGTAAAATTTTAATTGAAATTTTCATCTTATTTTTTCTTTGTAAGCCATACCAATATTTTGCATGCTATTATGTTCTTTTGCCATTATTTTCATATGGCAAGAAAGCTCATTTTGAACTCCTCAAGGGAGAGAAGCTATTTCCTGTCCTCACCACAGAGTTTTAAACTAGAGAGGAAAGGCTATCACTTCCATCCATTCTCCAGTCCCTACTCCCATCAAAGTACAGTGAAGTATCTCGCAGAGTTCAGTGCACACAGTAAGCATCAATAGTGCGTCTCCACTCAATGACTCCTATGGCTATTGGGGGATGGGTTGCTGGAAGCGAGAGGATGGCACTGGGAAAAAAAGATTGAAAGATGAAAGGCTCGGCATGAAGTCTGCTTGTGGAGGTGTAATTGGTAGTTGCCATGGTTTGAGTGACTTCCACAGAGAGGATGAATGTGTGCTACAGGTCTTGCTCTGTTGAGCTATACATTAGGAATGTGCCAGATGATGCCGTCAGGGGTTCCAAGGTCACAAGAACTCTCACAATGCAGCAACCAGCTGAATATTTACTACCTGCAGAAGCAAATGATAAAATACCTCCTCTCCAGTGTGTAGACTGTTTGCATTGTGTAGCTGCTTTCCAGCCAAGGCCCACTCCTGGACGGTGCCTGGAGGACTTGAGATAAGAATGAAGCAAATTTTTAAATGTGAAGATCACTAACTTGGAAACTTTGATGCCTTCCCATAAACTAAACTGTAGTTTGCCCAAATATCGTTGCCTAGAACTATGCATCAAAACACTCACTTCACTGCTCAGAGGCAGTAGCTTTATAGGAACCAGCCTCTCTGGGTTAAAGGAGGCAACAGAGGCACCGCACTTGCCTGAGAGTCTTCACTAACAATCTGGTGCCTCCGCCTTGTTCCGTTTAACAGCTGAAGGATCAACTCCTGATTATTTCTTCAAACATCCTTATGGAGGATTTCTTAGACCAGGTACAAATTTGTACCAGCTTTTTGTCCATCTGGCTTCATGGGCCAAGATCTCCATGGCCAACAGAGTAATTTCTTAGCCTTTGCTAAGCCTTCAGCATACCTTAGCACCAAGGAGTACTGACACATCTATGAAGAAGGAAAACTTTCTAGGAATTATAAATATTAAACAAATAATCAGAAAAACTACACTATGCCAAAATTCCCACCAAGACTCACTTCTTCCGACTCAAATTTTAGTCTATCAGCAAATCAGCAAACTCCTAGACGTTTTGTAGCATGAACAAGAAATCCAAATAGGTTTCAGAAGATACACATTCATAAATCAAATGCAAAATTTAAAAAAAAGGATGAAAGACAAATGCATTTGTGCCTGGCAATACAAACCTATTTTGGCAAGTCAACAATTACAGATAAAGTAACAGGCCATGGTTATCCAGCTGTCTTCCCATTAAATCTTTTCTCAGTCACTGTAACTTCATACTTGAAGTCAGTTATAATATACAATGCTGGGCATGCACATTTTGGAGTTCCAAGGCACTTGTGATCCTGTACAGCACAGACACATAAGCTATCATAAAACCCTAAATACTGATAAAAGTGTGCCAATTCTAAGCAGACTTAAAGGAAGTGACTGACACAGTGACTAACAAAGGCCACTTCAGGGTCCGATGTAATTACAAAGATAGCATTCATGCCTCTCTTCTATGTGCTTTCTCTGCCAAAGAGGTTAAGGATGTGATTGAGAGTACTGTGGGGAGAAGCCAGTGTCCACCCAAACATATTGCAAAAGCTGCCCTTTTGACGACAGCCCATCATCTCCAAATCCTCACAGTTAGAAATCAGTCTGTGCACATGACCTGGGCATGAGTCCTTACCACTGCTGTAGATTATCTCATTGTCATATGCAGAAGATGCTACCCTGATGGGTAAAACCACTCTAAGTCTACATGGCAGGACTTATTTCTAGAAAAATAAAGGCTTGATTCTTTTAGCAATGCAACGGATCATCACAACTGCGCCAGGTACTGAATGCCTGGCTGGTGCCCATCTGTTCAGCCTCACTTCCTACTCCATACTCCATAACTGACTGCTCCAGAGACTGGACACCACCCAAGTGGCAGGCTCCTCCCAGGGCCTTGCACATGTCATAGTTCATCCCATCTGCACGCTGCTACTCCTGTGACTTCCCAGCCTCGAATGGCTTCATGGCTACTTCATGCAAATCTAGAGTGTGCCCATTCTTCACCGGCCAAGTGTAGATCCTCTCTCTGCCCCAAGACTTTTCTCAGCAATCTAGCCCACATTCACTCCTTTTCTGAAAACATGTCTGGTATTTCTCTGTAACACTCATTTTGGGATTTTATTATACTGAATCTAATCTAGAAACACAAAGGATACTATTTGCAAGCAAATGATTGGTCCTAAACTGCCAGGTTTTTTTACTTTTAATTTAATTAGATTAAACCTTTTTTGTACATCTTATTCATTTGCTTGGGAAGCATTTTCCCCCCACATGTAGTGAACAGGGAAGCTTCAGCCAAATGTGTGATGAATTATCAAGAATTCTAAATCCAGAATGCATGAACCTCACTCAAATGAAAATGTGTTCCCTGATAATGTTTCAGTAGGATCTTGTTGTTCGTTAGTTTTTTGGTACTCTTTGCAAAATTGGATATGGTCTCTTCTTCTCAATGGTTTTCAGGTTACATTTAGATAAAAAGAAAATCAAGCAAGAAATGGTAGTTATACTTCAGTGCCAACAGAGTTTTCAATAATCCAGATGAGCTGGGAGAGTTTTCAGAGAGGCAAGTTCTAAACCAAGACTTGCAGAAAGAAAGACAGGAAACTGAATCTTCCAGAAAGGAGGAGGAATAAACACACAGGATAGTCACTCTCTCAAGTTCAAGAATGAATGGCAAAAAAGCCACATTTCCAAAGGGAAGAAAATAAAGGTGGAAACGGCCACAACGTGAGTGGTTTGGGATTCTAATGAAAAGGACAATGAAAACAATGACTTCCCTCTGTAGACTCAGGCCATTGTGGCTTCCTCATGAAAGGAAATACAGGAAAGGTCACTGCCTTCTGCATGCGACACTTATTTTTCCTCCTTTGTGCTGGACCACAACCATTAGCTTTCTCCCTTCTCCTGGGAACTCTTTTGTTAGGAGATTCATTTTGCAGATGTAAGTCCATGTCCTGGTTCATTTTTCCCTGACTGGTGAGAACAATGAGGGTGTGGGCGAAGAACATAGGGATGGGGTCCAAACATAACAGACACAGGCAGTACCTGCCTGAACTCCTGTGCACATTCTGTTCCTAAGACAACATGTCTAACCATCCATAGACCACCGCACCAGCCCCACATAGACATGTGTCTAATATTTCTGATATGCAGACACAAAAGCCATCTACTGTCAATTCTGCTGCCCTATAAATAAGGGAAGCATTTGTAGGATCACAAACTAAAATTACCACACACTGAGCACTCCAAATGGAAAATCCCAAATTTTAAGTATTGGCAATTTTTAAGAGATCGGAGGGTGGGGGCAGAGGGACCACTTGTTTTTTCCTTTGAAAATTGCTCACTCTCTCTCTCCTCCTTTTGAGGCTACAAGGAAGATTTCCTGGCCGGTGGTCTGAACCGAGGGCAGGAGGCTGGGGAGAGGACATCCTGGCTGTATATTAAAGCACGGGGTATGGGAAGGGTAGTCACTCAGATTCTGATGTCCAGTGCTCAGGCCTTGATTTCTGATTTATGTTATCATTCAACTCATACTACTGACCTCTATTCCTACTCAACATTTCCATGGAGTGTTGCTCAGATATGTTCAAAAGAGGAGAGTCAAAGTCCCTTGCCCAAGTTCTACCCTCAGGTATAGATCTCATCATGCTACAGGCTCATCCCATCCAGACCATATCAGCCACACCCCTCTACAGACTCTGGGGAAACACAGCTAGAATCCAAATTACCTCCTAACGTAAAACGAGCTGTGTTCACTGAAGTATAAACCAAGCAGAAAGCCAGTACAGTTCATGCATTATCACAGGTAGAAGGGCAGTTTAAAGTGGAAAGCTAATTAAGTGGCTATTTTTTCAGATATGAAAAAAAGTTATTTGCTGAGACAACACAGTAAAAGGAAATTTATGTGAGAAATCATGAAATATTTCCTTCTGGGAGCCTGAGAAAAAGTCCATTTGCATGGGGTCCTAGCATTATACAACGGCTCTTCAAAAGATCAACCTGCTGTCTCCTGAGAGAAAGGCAATGCTCTTTCCTGACTCTCTGTCGGTAGGACATGCTCATTAAAATGGCTGTCCAGTGGAGGTCAATGTTTCTGGTGTCAGATCACCTTGTAGTTCTTCACCTGCTCAATCATGTACCCAAACAGCATTAGAGGCACAGGATTTGGCCTAGAAACTAAGTGATCCCCTCTGTAAAAAAAGCTGCTCTACCTGGGGAATGAACCTTGTACCCATTAGCACAGGACTGCAGCTGACTGAATAACAGCAACCATTGAGGGGGAGGAAGCATCAGAGATAGCACTGGACTGGGTGCCAGGGGCTAGGGTCCTCGTGCCCACTCTGCCTGTCTGTCCACGGGCATGTCAGACACGTGTCTTCTCTTGTCTGGGTGAATTGCAATTTCATCATTTGTAAGACAAACTAGAGCAGAAGGACACCATGAGACCCTTCTAGTTTTGGTGTTCTAGGGCTCTATGAGTCACGTAAATGCATGCTGCACACTGACACCCATTCTCTCAAGCCTAGATGTCTCACTAATAAATATAATGACAGACAGAATACCATTTTATAGATTAAAAATAGTAAGGGTAATCTTCCCAAACAAAAGTTGAAAATGTAAAATATCTATTCATCTTTAAACGTGTACCACACAGTTATCTTCAACTCCTTATACCCAATCAGTGTTTTAAGACTTATCTGAGATTGTCAAAGAGATTGCTGGATGAACTGTTGAGGTGGGTGTGGTGTCTAGGCAGGAAGGGAGCTTCATGCTATGGGAAAGCTATTCTGTTGGGAGTGGCAAAATGTTATATGCATGACTTTGCTAAATCCCCCTACATGGAATCATAGCTGAATATGAGAAGTTTATGTAAATTTTCTGTTTGAATTAAGAGGAATTTAAACTGCCAACATTTGAATCATAAAACAGTGTGACTACTCTTTTCTTTTGCAAAAATCTGAAGGCACAAATAACATTCATTCAAATAAATATTTATTCTGTGTGTATTGAAGGAAAAGTGGTGCATAAGGGGTAAGAGTGGAGGGAGGGGAGATGAGTTGAGGGGTGAAAATAAGTACGAGGTGATTCAAGTACACCCGACTAGTCAGGGAGTCTGCATTTCAGAGGAGAAATGACAACTCCCTAAGTGCCAAAATGCAAGCAGGATATGATAAACAGCACAGTGTGTATTTCTTACCACCAGCAAGTGTGTAATTAGGTGTCTGGAGGAGGGAAAGAGCACGCACTAGATGGAGTGGAGGGGTGGGGCAAGAGGTGGGTTTTCGGTGCATGCAGGACAGCTTCTTTGTGGAAGAAGTGTCATTTGAGCTGTAGCCCAAAGGACAGGTAGGGCTGATAAGGATCAAAACAAAGAGAAGCAAAATAGATCTGATTTATCCCTCAAACCACCCTCATGCTTCCATAGCTAAAAAAATGAGCCCCAGCAACTGGGAAGGGCCAGTTTACAAGCATAGAGATAAAGCCAACAAGTGAGCAGCTGATTTCTTTTAGATTACCTTGACCTGGGATGAATCTTAACACAGCTCATATCCTGGACAAGAATCCTGAATACTCTTCTACGCTCAAATTTTATGTTTAGGAAGTAATCTTGTTAAATACATATTTATACTCAATAACAGAACTCTAAGCTTCCTGGTCTTGTTTCCTGGCCTCAACACAAAGGCACTATTATCTTCTCGAAAAGGAAATTATTCCAGTGCCCCTGCCCAGGTTCTGACAACTCCTGTTTGCCCTCAGTCTTCTTCCTCTTCTTGAAAGGACACCCAGAGTTATAACCCACAGTAGTGTGGGACAGTGCATGGGGTTTAAGCAGCAATGACACGCTTGTGTTTCTGTTTAAACTGCAGGAACAGTAAGGAGCATTTAGAATCTTACTTTCCTTGAGATCTGCTACCCATTAACAATTCAGCTGCAGGGCTAGGTTCATTTCATTTTAAAATGTAAGTCAAGAGCCTAAAATTGGTAATTGGGCATTTAATTGGGTATGTGAAGACATTTACTGGATTTTAACAGCTTCAACAGGTAATGTTTAAGAACATTAAAAATTGGAGCAATGATGAATCAGATGCAAATGAAAAATGAATGAAATTTGGCACTATAATTTAACACACAGCTGACTAGTGTTTTCAGCTGAAGATGTTGAGCTAGGTTGGTTTTCTTAAATTTTCTTACATGACAGGGATTATCAAAATATTTCACTTTTTAAGCTTGGTTTCCTTTTGCACAAAACTCTATCTTTAAAGTGTTTAATTCAATTCTGCAGGTATATATTTGGCCTACTATGCAGTTGGTATTACTTAAGCTTATAGGGAATACAAAGAAGTATGAGCTTTATTAACATAGCATGGTTAAACAGCAAAGAATAGCTGTGAATATATTAGTATATTAGAAATCTGGCCACTCACAGGGGCATCCAGAAGGCATTGGCTAGATGTCTGTTAATTGAAGAGAATGGCTCTTCTGTGATGATGCTCTATACCCAAAGACCTCAAAGCCATTTATCGATACTGTCAGTGCCTTCTGACTACTCGTTCTTTTTAAACCAGGTAATACATTGACACGATTCAAAAACAATATATTGAGACATCTTACTCCTACCCCTGTGTCCATTTACTCCATTCCTTCCCTCCTCTTCTGACCTCTTGTATATTTTTAGAGAATTTCTTTTGGTGGAAACAAACAGAAATAGTCTCATTTTCCCTCTTTCCTGCACAAAAAAATAGCACATTACATATACATTTTCTTTCTTTCCTTCCTCCCTCCTTTCTTTCCTTACTTTGCTTAACATTATATCTCAGAACTTTTTCAAGATTCATAGAAAGATCAAAATTCACAGGAAACTTCTTCTTCATGCCGCTGCATAATATTTACTCCATCTGGAGGACGTTCTGTGGATTATTTAACGATTCCTCCACTGATAGACAGTGTGGTATAAGGCATGCATCCAACTTTATTTTTTCCACATGATTCAGTTTGTTCCAACACCATTTATTAACAGTCTTTTTTTCCTCTCTTATTTGAGATACTACCTTTATCCTACACCAAATTCTACATGCATTTGTGATGACCACAAATTCTACATGTGGCCTTTACCAGATACCTGATCCAGTGCTGGAAAAAGACTTAAATTCAAATATCTAACTGACCTTTTCTTAAACTGAACTTTCTCCGAAGACACATTGAGACTTTCAGCCCTAAGACATGTTTCATCCTCATTAGCTGGTGTTCTGTCTGACAAAAATTCGCTAATTGCTTTCTCCTTTAGAGGTGACTTGGTATGGGTTTGAACAGATTTATGTGAGCAATGCAAACAATGCCTGTGCTCGTTCTTACAGCAATGAAACTGTGAGCGAGAAAGAATGACTATAAAAGTACACAGTATCTAAGCTCTCATGGTACAGTGTTTGACCTGAACAGCCACAGGCTGTAAACATGTTTAAGTTGATAAACATTAAAGCCTATTGACATTCTATAAAAGAATAAACATATGTGAACTCTTAAAAAAGAAAATAAGCAACAAAAAACTAATGGCCAAGTAAGTTTAAACTATATGAGCCATGTCACTAAAATAGGGAAGAAAACAGCTTCCTTTTAAAGAAAATTTCTATTATTCAGCTCATCATTTCTACTTATTAATAATCAAATATTACTAGAAAATAATACGTAAGATTGGTTTTGATATGGTCATTCATATCTTCTCTAGGCCTAAATATAATCAGTATTTATTATATAGAGAAGGAAATCGTAATAGAAATTTTCCTTCTTTAAAAAAGAAAAAGAACAAAGAGTAAAGAGTTCTGTACCTTAATGCTTTTCTAGTAATCCATTTTGACATTGGAATAAATACTTAGTATCAAGATATTATTGACCCAAAAAATAAAAAATAAAAAACCTCCGGCCCTCTTCCCTGCTCCAGACTGGCTCTCAGCTGTGGATCAATATTTCTTTTCATTCAGACTCCATGATCTCATTTGGTACACTTTTACTTTCTTGCTTGCATCCAAGATAACTGACTCTCAGGGTTTGTTTGACGGCAATTCTATTACAGTCCTAAACCAATTATTTCAAGAAGAGATGAGGAAAAAGGAGAAGAACTATACAAACAACTTGACAGAATCTATTTTACTCCTCTCCTTTTAATGTTTCTTGCCTCTCCACAGAGCCTTTCTTTCCCTGAGCTCCAGGCACTCTTTTCACAAAACAGAAACAGGATCTTGGTTGGCAGGAGCTGCCCCCTGTGAACAATAAAAAGCCAAGCAGAGATAATGATTCCCACACAACTGCAGGGCAGCTCCTGAGAGACTGTGGCAGGCAGCAACCCCCTGCCGGGGGCGTCTGGCTGTCTGCCCCCAACCCACTACTAACATGGGGCAACCCTTCGATGACTCATTTCTTGCTCCTATCCTCTTGGTATACACTCTCCTTCACCTAGTAAGTGGTGAATCTGTTCCCACCACTAGGCTGGACAGCCATGTATTCTGAGAAGTGTCTGGCTCCATCTGTGAGTGAAAGACTAAGATATGACATTAATTACTGAACTGACATTTGTCTTCTCTCTGTGTCATGTTCCAAGTTGTCTTGTGCTAAATGGTACTGGGAAAATACTTTAAAAAATAGATTTACTAATTCACTATATTGTTCACAATATTCCCCAGGGAAACCTGCGGAAAATTTCCTTAGCTAGGCACCACCACTAGGAATTTGCTTTTGGCACTGAAAAAACAAAACATAACAAAAAAACCAAAAAACAAAACAAAACAAAACAAAACAAAAAAACGCAGTGATTAGGAACAGAAACAAAGATTTAAAAAATTTCCCAGAGAATGTAAAACCTGTTCGCAACCCCTTCGGGGTACATTAATGCTTAGTTCACGTCCACATGTTTACTATGCCATGGGTGTGACCGAGGCTTGTCCCGTCAAAGGTTTTGTGCTCAATGTGCATAGAGAGGAAGAACTTCCAAAGAACGGGCAAGGTCGTAACCGGGAAAAGCACAGGAAGTAGTAATAGCACCACGTCCCCAGTGCAGAATCTGCAGTCCAGGTGCATGGTGGACTGCTCGCCACCATCTGCTGTGGGGAATATGGGCTCTGTGTGTGAAAATGGAAAGTAAAGGGAGACACAATGGTAAAATCTGGAAATAGCCCAGTTCACAATACAAAAGACACTAATTAAAAATAACCAAATATAAAAAGTGGGCCACGTATGGATCAATGATGAGAACACGTCATGAATCAAAGATTATGATGATTCTAATTCTGCACACCCTGGTCCTAAAAAGGAAAGAAGGGTGAGAAGAACGCTGAAGGGCAGAGAAGAGGACTTAGCAGAGCAGTGTTGTAGGGCAGTTCTAATTTCTGAAAGGTTAGATGAGTCACATTTCATAAGGTTTCTACACTCATCCACTGAAAGGGTGTTTTCTCATTATTTTGAAAATTCCAAAACCAAGGATACTATTCAAATAGTATCCTTCTATTATTTTAAGACCCATGTCCTCACACTCTTTTCACTCCCCTACTTGCTGCCCTAGAATGCCTTACTTTGCAGGTGATGTTACCTCCAGTGAGCTGTCCAGAGATTTGATCTCCTGGGTTTTTCAGCAAATCTGAACAGAATAGTGGTAATAATTGGAAATCCTCAAGCTGTACTCAGTGTCTGCGAGCCACTATTGCAAGGGTAAAACTGAGAGGCTGCTCTCTACATCTCCCTTGGAACTCTGTGACTTCCTGAATCTCCTTGTTTTCTGAAAGCCGTAGTAGGTGGCCAGAGCTCCAGCCAGCAGATACAGTTTATACTGGAATACTGTTCAAGCTATGGCAGAAAAACAAATCCCCGTCTAGGAAACAGGCTTTGGAGAAAAAGCTCAAGTCAGTATTTGAACCTCCATTCAAATCATCATGAAAAACACATTTAAACTTTGTATTAGGAAAACATTTGAAAGAAGACAATATGTTAAGAATGACAAGTCTGAGTAAAACAATGGAGATGACGTTTACAAATTTTGTGTATCTGAATACAGAACGAGAACTTACTACTGATGTCCATTTACAGCCACTCATGGCATGGAGGCAGCTGGGCTGGACTGGAGTTTACCTAAATATTCGGAAGGCAGGGGAACAGACTAGGAAATTATGTGAGGACTGTTCCCAGCAATGACAGGGATGCATGTTTAAAAGCTGAAGATCTGAGCTGGCACGTTTGGGAGGATAATGGCAATGTTAGGGGTAGGCACAGCTCTGGTCATCACTCTGGAGTGTCGTGACCAAAAGGGTGGGGAAGATAGAGGACCTGTGCCTACATTTGCTAGTGGTCGGCTGGAGAGTTGATGTACAAGACAGATTTACAAATATCTCTGTTAATGGGGAAGATCAACTCCGATTTGCCCAAAATTAGAGGCTAGTGGCCTACAGGCTGGGGGTGCAGATCAGGATGTTAGTTTTCTGTCCACCCCCATACCTTGGCAGTGTCCTCTCACTGTCTGACATTGTAACCTATCTCAAGACAGGTTCCTACCTGAACTGGCCATCAATGCCTATCCTCTTCTGGGTGACTGGGTGTAAAAAGGGTCTTCCCATACCTACAGGACGTGGTTCCAACTTACCCAACCTTGAGATGCCTGAACCTCAGGCAGAACTGCCTTTGTTTCCTTCTCAGAAGCTGCAGCAGGGGTTGAGTGCCCCCAACCACAGAGTCGCCCTACCTGTCTCTAGAGCTCCCCTTCTCTCTTTTACATGCTCCACTGGGGCTTTATTTAGTCATTCTCTTCTAGTTCCCTATGCCCCCTCTAGTCATTCTCAGCAAAACTTCATAAATAAATGAATAAACAGAACTCTTACATGAGATCTCCCTCAACTTTCTACCTACCTCTCCACTATCTGTTCAATTGTTGATATGATCCCTCATATATAATCAGCTCTACTTGATATGTAACTCAAACTTACGTACTTAAAAGCTAGCAATATTTTCGAAACTTTGCATATTTTTTGAGCCAGTAATATTATTCCTAGAAACTGCTCCAGAGAAAATGATAGTGAATGTGAAAAAAGCTTTAGTTACATGGTTAAGTCATGGAATCGTTTATAATGAAATACAGGCAGCAACTTCAATTTCCAATAAAAACTGGTAGGTGGCTGGGCACAGAGATTCATGCCTGTAATCCTTGCACTCTGGGAGGCTGAGGCAGAAGAATCGCTTGAGGTCAGGAGTTCGAGACCAGCCTGAGTAAGAGGGAGACCCTATCTTCACTAAACATAGAAAAACATAGCTGGGCATGGTGGTGCATGCCTATCTATAGTCCAGCTACTCGGGAGGCTGAGGCAGGAGGATCACTTGAGCCCAGGAGTTTGAGGATGCTGTGAGCTAGGCTGAGGCCATAGCACTCTAGCTGAGGCAGCAGAGCGAGACTCTGTTTCAAAAAAAGAAGGGGAGGGATTGGTTACATGCATTGCTATATTTTCATATAATTGGATATTATGGAACAGTTACAATGCTATAAAATAATGACATGGAAAGATGTTCACTTAGAAAAGGAAATTATGAAACAATATGTGTATAGGTCTCACGACTATATATGAACATACACAAAAATAGTGCTCCTCTGAGTGTTTATTTCTCTGTAAATAAAGTACTTTTCTGTACTTCCCATATTTTCTACAAGCATTTTTTAAATACACTATTTCAGAATAGGTTTAGGTTTATAGAAAAGTTGTAAAAATAATACAGAGAGTTCCTTGCTACCCCAGACCCATTCTCCCCTATTGTTAACATCTTAGGTGGGAACATTCATCACAACTAATGAATCCATACCGATACACTAGTAAGCCCATACTTTATGCAGATTTTCTTAGTTTTTACATAATGTCTTTTATTCCAGGATCCCATCAAGTATACCACTATATTTTTTGGTAATAAAAAATATATTGCTAAAAATTGTGATCAAGGCAGCCACAAAAATTTATGCCATAAACCATGGAGACAGTGCTCACAAGGGGCAGAAACCTCAAATATTAAATCTGCAACTGCTGAAGGGTCTACTGTACGTGAACTATCTTTACTCCCTAAAGTGCCCATGTTGAATACTTTCAAAGGCTGCTGTTGGATGTGAAAAACACCCAAAACATTCAACTGACCCACTGAAATCACTGGCCTGGAATTAGCAGAGTCTCCATCATCCTGTTTCGGTTCTGAGCGCTGGCTTACTGACCAGTTTTTGTTCTTCCATCGTGTCTAAATCCCCTGGGATTCTTCTGCAAAAGCTAATGGAAATGTATGACTTATCCTCCTTAAAAAAGAATGCTTCAAAAAAATGTTTTGAATTGGAACTTTCCTACAACACAAGCTCTTAAATAATTGGCAAACGAAGGAATGAAATAACAAGCTTTGTTTAAAGGAGTAGAAGAACTAAAACAAAACCCTCTTTTATTGAAGGCTGCCTTCCTCTCTTTAAGAAATTTCATAATCACTTTTTAGCATTTAACTATCTAGCTATCTCTACAAAAAGGACACATCTTATTCAGAAGAAAAAGATAAAGAAGACTTCAGTAAGTCACTGAGATTCGATAGATCTATCAGCCACTTGTGTTCTGTGGAGTGGGACTGGTTACAGATCAATCTAATCCTTACAAGGTATACTAGAAAAAAAAAAACAGAACAATTTCCTCATGTCAAAACATATTCATGTCTTCAAACATAATTTTAAAGAACTTTGGCTAAAAGGACCTGAAGAACAGCTTCAAACAGCTCCTGATTTCCACCTTCCACTCATAATGGAAATTCAGTAATAGAAGGCACTGATATCTCCACTTCTGAATCAACAAATTTTCATTTTAAATTTCAGTGACACACTGAAGGAATCTTATTTTGACTTGTTTCCCAAATGACAGTAATGCTAATACAGCTATCTCTTGCAAAAGCAATAAAAAACCCCTAAGCTTTGCCTACCTGAGTGGAGAGTCAGGAAGAGATGGGCAGCACTCGCTGACATGGCATTTCAAAGACTGTGCCTCTATGTCCTCTCCCCAACCACCCACATAGAATGGCTTGGCACCAACGTAGTCCTCCTGGCAAATCAATCTTCAGTGCCAACTTTCCAAAAATATGCATGTATTCAGAAAAGCATATGGATCTGTAATGTTTATTAATACCACTTATGAACGCTCCATTTTCATATTTTTGCTCAGTGAGAGGTACGTTCAAAATGAAATATTGAATTCCAAAACTCCTCATTGTGCCTTGATGTGATTTTTGCCTTTAAGTCTAAAGCTACATGAGAAACAAATATTTTTAAAGTCCTATAAACAAAAGACATAAGGAAGTATGTCCTCCACAGTTTTATCAGGAAACACAAGTAAACAAACTACTTTCCTAGATTTTCTAAGACTAAGCTCACTGCTTTCCCTAGTGTTTTGTCTTGGCCTACCCATGAAAAATCAAGAAGCAAGTACCCGTTTAGAAGGATTTACCCTGCCTGCTCAGGGTAAAATAAAACTTACTGTGGTATCTCTGAAAATCTAGGAGGACGCCTAAGTTTCTGTGATATTTTTTTATTTGTTACTTTGATCCAAGAGCATTGCTTTTTTTAAAAAAAAGTACATCTGATATCTGGGATTTGAGCAATTTTCTGAGGTGTTTGCCACCTCTTCCAGGTGCCGATGAAAAAAGCTAGTTTTAATGCTCTGATGAGTCTCCCCTATCTCCAAAGTAAGTGTTCTGAGCAGAGAGTGTTTTCCTATGCTAAAGATTTGGCATATCTGAGGCCACAAGGCAAACGGCTAAGGCTGGGCAGGCTTGCTACAGGAGAGCCACCCCAGAACCCCGACAATGCTTGGAATGCATAGGCCTCAGAGACCATTATCTTCAGCCCCCTGTATTTACAGGGAGGCCACCATGGGCCAGAGATGGGCAAACATGCTCAAGATCATTAACTCAGGTAGTTCTGGTTCTCCTGCTTTCTTCACTAGTAAGAGCAGTTGGACTTGTTAACAATCCATAAATGAATGACATTCATTCTCTCAGACATCAGCCTTCTTTCTCCCTGAAATCCTCCCCATTCATCCAGTGTTTAGTCCAGACTGATCTAACTATTTTTGGTCTCTATTTTTAGGTTAAAGGACCTAAAGAGCACTGGTCATATAGATCCCCTCTATGACATCCATGCCACTTGACCTCACCTAGTGGTAGGAAGTTTACCACCTCTTGTGACTGAATGCCATTGACTTCACGTACAGAAATACATGAATATGGTTCTTGAATCCCAGAAAACAAATCCGGTTTGCCTTTCATTTATGATCCTCATGAATTTGTTCTTATCCAGAGGAAATATGCCTAGCTTCTTTCTCTATGTTTATACACTGCTTTGTCTCCTTTTTCAATTGCTCTAATCCCCAACCTCCTCAGCTAGACTGGTATCTCTTTCGGGGAAGGAGGAGACAAACACTTTTTGTATATAACTTGCTGAATCCTCTACTTGCCTCAATAGCTTAGAGTTCATAAAAGAGAGAAGGGAAACATTAATTATTAATTTTTGATATTGTAGTCTTTGATATAATTCTTAATTGGTGCCAATTTTTGAAACAGCATAGTGGTTAAAAACACCTTGTTTTTATTTATTTTTTTTGTTTTTGAGACAGTCTCACTCTGTCACCCAGGGTAGAGTACCATGGTATCACAGTCTAGCTCACAGCAACCTCAAACGCTTGGGCTTAAGCAATTCTCTTGCCTCAGCCTCCTGAGTAGCTGGGACTACAGGCGCGTGTCACCACGCCTAGCTAATTTTTTCTATTTTTAGTTGCCCTTCTAATTTTTAGTAGAGATGGGGTCTTGCTCTTGCTCAGGCTGGTCTTAAACTCCTGAGCTTAAGTGATCCTCCTGCCTCAGCCTCCCAGAGTGCTAGGATTACAGGTGTGAGCCACCATGCCTGATCAAAACTAACTTGCTTTTGAGTAAAATCCAGCTGCAAGTGCTTAATCTGCTACTTCTTATCTGTATGACTTTGGTTGCAATGTTTTCTGCCTCAGTGTTCTTATATATAAAATAGGCATGGTAATAGTAGGTATAAATCTGAGTTATTACAAGGATCATAAATAATGCATTTAATGACCTTTAGTACAGGGCCTGACATATTAATTACTCAATAAATGCTGGTTATATAAAAATCATCTCTGGGAAATCTTTGCTATCTAGAACTCATCAACAATTTAGATTAGATGTTCTCATAATTTTATTCTGGAATTTGGTGGTATTAACAGCTAACAATTCTTTTCACCTTCATGACTTGTCATTTTATATTAACCTGACTTTATTCTTATGCCACATGCATTTTAGCTACCTTAGAATTAAAAAGAAATACCAATAAAACAACTGAAAAAGGACTTGCAACTAGTAAGTAAATAAATTTGGATTAAAATCCAACTTTCCCAACTCCTGGTTAAACACTAGAATATCTTGCTGTTTCTTGAATCCAATTCATAGGTACTGAGCAATGCCCTCTACTTCCTGAATCCTCTCAAAAGAGGCAGTGAAAACATGAAACCCCTGATTCTGTGTTTCTAAACAACTAACATGGAACTATAAATTTCATCTAGCTTCTGCCCCACCCTAAGTGACGTCAGGGCTCAAAGCTTGACTAAGAACATATTTTGGCAGGAAAGGTATTTTGCTTCCATAAATTTATGAGCTGTTGACAGTTAAGGCCTCAATGAAATGTCTCTTAAACTATTATATTAGATATACCTTTTCTCTATCTACTCTTTGGTGCTTTATTTCATTATAGCTGTTTTTTTCTTTTTTGTAAGTGGTAAAAAGGTAAGTCACATAAGCATCCTTATTTTTTTCTGCAAAATCCTGAACCTGTTAATGTATCATCACTAGAAACTAAGGAATTCCAAATAAAAAGCAAACATACTTAGATCACACTGCCACTATTAATTTTTCCACTTCCGTGATTCAATTTTAATCTCCTCATAGCAAAAATAAAAAGGTTTATGTTTTAGAGGAAATTCACTTTTCTCAGCCCTCCTTCCCAAAATCTATATTTGGATTCAGCACTCAGTGGTCTGAAACATTAATGGGGCCTTCCATTGAGCCATTACCCTTTTTCTCTTTTTGTTTTGCAAACAGGGCTTATTAAATCTTTGCTGTAGGCAGTAGAAACGAAGAACAGTGAGAATATGCTGATGTGAAAGGTTTCACTGAACTCAAGCAAATCATTTCTGATTTGCCACAACTCCCTAATAGTAAATGCCCCAAAAGCATGCTGTTTGGGTGGCAAATATAAATTCACATCACATAAAACACACTAAAAGAAAATAAAAAAAATCCCACGCACCTCCCTACACTAAGGGTGTAATGCAGAGATATAGACTGCAGATGCTTCCCACTAGGAATCTTCAAATCAGTGTGAAGAATAAATCCTTGGCGCTGGTGCAGCTTGAAGCAAGTCCTACTAGCAATGAGGGAAGGAAACTGGTGTGTATTTTAGGGCACACTGTATTTCTTTATTTTAGCTATTCGCCATTCTATTTTAAGCTTAGAGACACACACAATTAAATTTAATAACAGTTTGAAGCAACACATTGCACAATTAAGTTTAATAATTAATCAAGTGATGATATGGAAAGCAAAGCCAATATCCTCATATTCTTCATAATTCGTAGAAAAATTAATCAAATTCCAGGTCAAGACCATGGTCTGCATACATGTCTTTACTTGCAGTTTCTCTTAAACGTGACTAAAATGACAATTGGGGGGTTGTGTTTTAAAGGCACAAACACCCCGCAGAGACAGACAAAACGAAAGAGAATACAACATCAACAAAACTTTGCAAGCTAAAGAGCAAATGTATAGGTGGTTAGTGACCCAAGCAGGCCCAAGAAAGCTGAAACCTAAGCTGGCAGTGGGGTAATGCCACAAAGCAACCCAATTACAGCACAGAACAGAACCTCCTAAAAGCTAAGGATTTTAAGGCATCCGGTCCCTTTGGAAGTAGGGGTTAAGATGGAGCTAAAATAGAAGAAGGCTTGAAAGTCTGTTCAAGAAGCATTTAGATGCCCCAGTTCCTTTCTCTGCTTTTATAGGTAGATGCCTGCCTTTTTCAACCCTCTGTGTACCAGATACAATTTAGGGGAGGGGCAATGTACTAAAAACAGTGCTGTTGTTTTTTTCTTCAAAAAGAACTTTCACATACTTATGCTTAGACTCCTCATTCCTACTTTTTTTTTTACTCAGCTTCCAAGAACCTGGCAGCTGGACCATACTAAAAGTACAGGCAGACAGTTAGAAAATCCTTCCCTGGGGAATCTAACCTGGACAAGAAGAAAGTCATTGAGATGCTCACATTATGGGCTCCCCCATGAAACTGCATAGTGGGATCACCCTACAGTGGAGCCCACAGGTAACAACACCCAACCACATGCTCAGGGCTTCTAATTGGCTTTTAAGGCTCTACACTTAAATATGAGCAGACAACCAAGGATCACTGAGCCTAGTCTCTAGTATAAAAATTAAAGACCTAAACAGACAGTTATAAGCAACTTAGAGAAAACAGAACTATGCAGGGGGAAAAAATTTTTTTTTAAATCTATCATTAATACTCTCAGAAAGGTAACAGAAGATCATCGATTCATAAAATAAGAACAGGATGCTATAACAAAATTTAGAGAAGTATACTTAGATTTTATATGTGTGTATATAAATTTTTAAAACTCAATTACTCAATTATAGACTTAGAAACTAAAGTTAAGAAAATCTTCTCCCCAAAACAGTGTGAGAAGACAGAAAAAAAAAAAGAAAAGGAATTAGGAGAATAAATCCAGGAGAGTCATTATTGATCTGGGTCCTTTGCAGAGAAATGAATCCATGCTATTTTTAGTAGAAATTATTAAAATATTTCTTACAATACATTAAATGACATAATCTATGGAAGGGCTAAAGAAACAGACTTCAGGTTGAGCTTTCAGTACAACTCCCAAATAAGCCACGAAGGAAGCGGTACCTCTTCTAATATCCAGAGACTGCTTCCTAAAGTGGCCAATTGCTGCTATAGCTGCCAACTCCAGAAGCATGTTAGTGTTGCCAAGATCAGGGATTCACAGCTATTGCTGCTGGCTGCCAAGCCAGGCTGTGCCTGCTACAATCTACACGAGCAAACTGGATGGTAAGCGGTGTGCGTCTTGACCCTCACAGAGCTAGTGACCAAACACTGGGATGCCTGCTAATGCTGTCCCAGAGTAAAAAGCCTCCACAGCTGTGCCCGCCAACAGAATAGGAAGAAGTACAGCTAAATCTATTAATAAATGACATGCAAAACACTAGCCATGAAAGAGTCTGGGAAGTATCAATAATACAATGTTTAGCTTTCTAGCCTGTGCAGTACCCAAAGGTAAACTAGAAGGGAATTGGAATGGATGTGAGATAATTCCTATCTGTCACAAGATCCTCAACATCTGAATAACAAAGCATCTGAAAGGAAAAAAAAAAGACAGAACACGGGTTTGGGTGGAGGGGGGTTCATTAACTTCATATTCATGAAGTGAATTCAAGAAAATTTGAAAAAAGGAATTTCAATGGTAAAGGGCTCCACTGAGTTCCAGTATAATAGATGAAAAGAAACCATTCCTAGATATATTACTATGAAATGACAGAACACTGGGGATGAAAAGATCTTACAAGCTTTCGGAGAGGAGGGAAATAAATGTCTTACAGAAAAAAATCAGGAAATTAGGATCCTTTTGGACTTAACACAATATTGGAATCTAGATGACAAAGGAGCAACAACTTCAAAATTTCAAAAGAAATTTTTTCCTTTGAAATAAATTAAAACAGGACATAAACAGGTATTAAAGGTATAGTTAGCCCCTATTTATTCTTCAGAGGGATCAGTGCTGTGGAGAGACAGAGACTCAAACTCCCAGTTGATTGCTCTTTTATTTAAATTTGATACATTTATTCCGATTGAGAATTCTATACCCAGCCAATCTATCAATCAATTATCAGGGTAGAATTACATTTTCAAGCAGGCAAGTTGTTCACACCAGTGCACTGCTGACATCCAGGGCTCTATTTTAAAACTCATCCTGAGACTTCTCTTTGCCTTTCTCCTGTGTTGAATCCCTGTTTTTTATATCTCATGTTTTCCTCTTGCTCATATATGCTTTTGTTCTCCAAGAGTTTCCCAAAGAAGGGCTCATAACATCTTCTGTGCACACATATCTCTGGGTGGTGTCTTCATTAGGGATGCAAATAAGGCCTAAAAATGAATAAGGAGAAGAGACTGTTTCTACCAATCATGGAGTCCTTCTAACAGGTTTAAGAACATTTCATTCATTCTCAGACAAAAATGTGCCACATTTAAATAAAGGATAGGGTGATCAACTGGGGGTTTGAGTCCATCTTTCCACAGTGCTGCTCCCTGTGAAGAATAAACAGGCGCTGACTACACTCTGAATATGTAACCCACTCACACCCTGTATATGCTGAGCCGGTAGTAGGTTAACAGACAAGGAAAATGGGAAGAGATTAGTAAAAGACCACAATCTCATTTCACTCTAAAACCTCACCATTATTTCATTCTCTTTTCCCTATCCTGTAAAGAAAAATGTTGGGACACTCCTTAGGAAATTTACTTAGAATTTCTTTTGAATATTATAATCTATCTCATTTAACTAAATAGAAGAAAACTGATATTCTTTTTATACACCACTGGTATTGGCCTTGAGGAAACCCACATTTCCTTGATAAATTAGAAAGGGTTATCTAGAAAAATATTTAGGAAAATGCTTTGGTTTGCTCAATATATACATAAAATCTCCCATACAAAATTAAAAGATAACTCTAATGGAACACCGTTCCTTCTCTTCTGGCATTTCTATCATAAAACTTCTTCTAGTGTCTTGAACATGCAATGGTTCTTCCATCTCATGATCCTTAAGCAGGAAGTTTCCTCTTTCTGGAATGGCTTCCTGCTCCCACATTTCTTTGTTAATGCCTATTAATCCCTCAGAGAACAGCTCAAAAGTCACATAGCCTGGAAAGCCTTCCCATAGCTCCCGGATCAGATCAGGCTCCCTTTATAAATGTTCCTGGCTTTTAGTACTTTTCTTTCTTGGCACTGATATCAGTCTATGATTATATATTTCTGAAATTATTTGACTGTATTACCCCCTCTTCTGAGATCAGACGAGATTGGGCACGTTCAGGGTGGTATGGCTGTAGACTATTACCCCCTCTTACACACGCACACATCAATTTTTTACGTTCTTACATTGGAGTGCTGTCTGTTCGCTCCTTCATGTATTCACAGTGTCTAACACAGTGCAGGCAGCCAATAAATAGGTAATGTATAAATGAGTTAATAAAAACAGGTATGTAGATAGAAAGGGTGTGTAGACAGAAAGGGAAGGAAACAGGTGTGTAGACAGAAAGGGAAGGAAAACAGAGGGAGGGAGGGAGAGGGAGACAGAGAGAGGGTGGAAGGGGCGAGAAAGAAAGAAAAGTTCTAAGTACGAATCCTGAGTTTAGGTGGAAGTATTTAGTTTTTATCATTTATTTATACATATATCTACTTATTTTGATTTAGAAATTTCACACGCTGCCAGAGGACTTAGAAAATAAGCCTGATGTTTCTATATTCCTCTAGGGGGAAATGATTCTGAGAAGGCAGAGATTACGGGCTGCATCCTCAGAGGTAATCCTTATTCTGGTACAACCACTCCGTTTGGATTAAGAGTCTCTTTCTCTTCTGAAGTCATGCAAAGGGGAGGGATGCTGCCCCTCTCCTGCCCACATGTTGTCTCCTGTGAGCATTCGGAGCAGACTGCTAGAGCAGGTCTCTGAACCCTGGTCCTTGGGCCTTGGAGTCCCACGACAGCACTGAGTTGTAATCCTCTGGGCTATGCTGTTCCCACGCTGGCTCCATGTGGTCCACGGACTGCAAGGGCTGCTGAGACATGCTGTGCTACAGCCACTTGGGAGAATATCAAATGTGAGGCACACTGTCAAGATGTCACCAAGACGGAGCTGGGAGAGAAATGAGAGAGAGCCAAGTGGACCCTGCACATTTTCAACTATCAATTACTGTAACTAGAACTCCCATAGCCCCAAAGAGGGAGAAGAATGAGCCTGGTTTTCCACATTCCACTGCTCTGAAGCACTCTGCGGGGAAACATTCAGCAGGAGGAGAGCCCAAGAATGGCACTTCCAACCGCCAGGCTGCAGAGGGGCTTGCGCTCCCACCCCTAAGGATATGGTGAATGCAACCTGCCCTCTGTCCTCTAGGTGGGACGTGGTAGCAGACCCCAGAGACTAAGATACCCAGAGACGTGGACTGTCTAAAAATTATTCATTTTGATCCAATGATAGTAATATTATCAGAGAACAAGGGAAAGTGGCCTTTCACATGAACAAATAGAGCTCTAACAACAAAAATAACAACAGGTGAGTGCTTATTATGTGTCAGGGCCTATTTTAAGCATTCTGCATATATTAACTCATTTAATCTTCACCACAAACCTAAGAACTTACCATTCTTAAATCTACTGTTCAGATGGAGAAACCAAGGTACACAGAGGTCAAGGAATTTGCCCCAGGCCACACGGCTAGGAAGTGGCAGAATGGAGATGAAAGCCTTGGCCATGGCCTGTCTTATTCGCCCTGCAGGGCTGACTCCCTAAGCTGGGAATTCCCAAGCACTTAAAGTGTTAGGTAATCAACAATATATATAAAAACAAAAAAGCCTGCATCTGTACAAAATGTGCAGTTTAGCAAAGAGGGACCTGTGACTTTCACTTATGACTAAAATCTTGTAATTCCCAACACAAGAGGCATAACAAATAGAAATTGGGGCTTCAAGGAATACTCAATGGTGAGTTACTACATTCTCATGTTTTGAAGGGGAATAAAATATATGCTCCTCCCATTAATATTTTCCAGGAATTGCCAAATTAGAGAAGAGACTTCTTTAGTAACATTTAACTTTAAGATCACAGATATCAGCATATTTAAGAAACAGCTAGCTTTATAATAAAATCATTCTGGGTCTTAACTCCAGTCTACTCATTCATTTCTCTTTTGCATAAGTGGCATTTTAAAAAAGATCACATAACATAAAATGATGATGAAATATAAACAAGAATAAAAATCAGAACCAAGGATCACAGAAATAGGTATACACATCAAACCAGGGAAGAGAAACAAAGCACGTGATATATAGGCTCTGTAATAAAAGCAGGATGTGACTGGATTATGTTAAAGAATTTGGACTTAGTTTTAGAAAATTAAGCTAGACTGTTAAAATTAGGCTGTCATTTTAGGAATTAAAAAGTTTTGGCAGAGCTGAGGACTGCCTAAATGGAAAAGGACAGAAAAAACAAAGACCAATTCGGAAAGTATCTCAAGGTTTCATAAGAGATGAGAGGTGGACCTGAAACAGACCAGTGTAAAGGGACCAGGACTTAGTAACTGATGTGAATGTAAAAGGTGAACGAATTGGAAGACCAAGTCCAGTGGTTTCTAGCTTGGGGAAGGTGATAGAGGGTGATGCAGTTAACCATGAAGGGATCTTGAGGAATGACAGGAGGGGCTATATTGGCCTAGGTTTTGGTCAGGTGGAAATATTTACTGGACAGCTAGGGCAGAGTGGACTAGAGGCAGTCCTGTTAACTGGAGGGGAACCAGGGCAGGTCCCTATCCCAGGAACAGGAAACTTAATGCTGGTTAGAAGAGCTCTAAACAGGTTCCCTATCCCCCAATCCACAGAACACAATGCATTTTTTTTTTTTTGCTATATTCATCATCTGAGAGTTTGCATTGCTCACATTTATATGCTTTATGGGGTACTTACCCATGTCTCACAACTCCGCTCACACCTGCATAGCTGTCGACTGTAGGCAAATGAGGGAGGAACATACCCTCCCCATCCAGCCCAAGGAACTGTCCCATTGTGCTACAAGTGGCAGCTACCAAGCAGTGAAAAGCTGATGGAGAATATGGCTTTTTACGTGCATAATTTCTCAAAACTTTATTTTTAAAGTTTTCCATTCTAACCCTTCCCTTTCTCTCTTTGTTTTTATGCTCAGGAAAATTTCTCCAACTATTTCTATGTCATGTCCCAGTGGCTTTATGATATTTGCCTCCAGCCCGTCTGGCTATTTCCCTTTATTTCTCATGTATTAGTTCTAACCTCTAAAATAAGATTCTAAGTAAAGAATGCCAAGTCAATATCTCTATTTTCATCTCATTCACTAACAATGGCCCATGTGTTAAGCACCTAAATGTTCCCAAGAACTATTTTTCTCACTAAAATTAGTTTAATTTATAGTTTGTCCAAATAGTGGCATTTTCCAATATCAACAGCAAAGGAGCAAAGAAAAGAATGTGAATGTGTCCAGAGTTTTCCATTGTGAAATGACCATTTGATTGACTGCAGCCACGAAACTAATTAAAAACCCCAAGGAATTCCCATGTTTTGCTGTTTATCCCTTTCTATTTGTCCCATCCCAGAAGAGTGATTTGAAGTGATTTAAACGTGTTGGGCTTACACTCCAACTAGAGGGCCCATTCTTCAGCTCTGACTGAACAACAGGCCTAGGCTTCTGGCACTGTCCCCAGGAAAGGAAGGGGGTTACTAGGAGTTGCACTTAATTTTTCTTCTCTTAAGAGCTGTGGCAGCACCCAGCCACTCCTGGTGGCATATTCTTGTATTGGGCAAGCTGCCCATATGCCAAATTCTGCCCAGTAGAGGTCCAGACACCCACAGAATTGAGATTAGATACATTTACATATAACATACTCAAAAGTAGGACAGGAAAAAAAAATAAATCCTCTCAAATGCACAAAATACAGAGCAGAACTTCAACTATAATAGTATGTCAGGACACTAAGAACTTCAAAAGTGGTAGCTAGAACAATAGCAGAGTGTGAGCTCTGGGGTCGGCTCACTCGGGCTGACATCCCCTTAGCTGTGTTACCACGGGCACGCTGCCCAACCTCTCTGAATGTGAGGTCCTCACCAGTAAGCGGGGTGATAATTACACTTTCTCTTAGCGTTGTTTTGAGGAGTAAATGAGATAACCTACGTAAAGTGATTAACACAGTTCCCTCACTAGAGTAGCTATATTATTTATTACTTGTCAACATCATTATTAGAAACCAAAAAGAGGAGTGTGGGGTATCTTTGGTGGGACTGAAGTATGAGTTACAACTAGGCTCTCTCCAACCTCAGAAATCTAACTACAGAATAGGCAGCAACACTTCTGAAATGAATGTCCTGGGAGGAGGATGTGACTGCATGAAGTCTCCAGCCTTTCAAAGTCCACAATGCAGTATTCTTAGGATGTGTGCCAACCCGTCAGCCCGGTGGCACTTGGCTGTTGTGTACTGGCTGTGGCTGCTTCCCACACTTTGATACTACTAAAAGCATGACTGACAAGTTTTGCTGTCCCAAGAAATGTCCTATATAAATGTTACTAGAAACTATAGCATTATCAACAATATCTGTTCAGGATTTCATTTCTCATAGAATTACATAAACAAGAAGAAACTGGATGGCAAGAAAAACAAAGGCAGAACTTTTGTGTGGACTGATCTTGAGGCCACAATTCAGTTTTAGATTCTGATTCCAGAGTGCTGGGGTAGCTCCTTGTTTCAACAACAGAAGCTGCTGTTGGGTTCCTCCTAGTCAAGGAGATGAAACAGAAGAGTTTATGTGCTCAGGGACTTGCTAATATGTCGTTATCTGAGTCCCACTCAAACCTACGGGAAATGACTCTCTTGGGAGGGAGGAGGGGGAACCCAGGAATCTGCATTATAACAAGCAGCATTCTATGCATATTAAGATTTGAGAACCACTGCTCCAGGGGCTCATAATTTAGTAGAGGACACAGGATATACACATACAAGCTTTTCTAATACTAGGCAGTTTCTGATAGGTGCCACAATAAAGATACGGAATATAAAAGCTGAACAAAGGAGAGAAAGAGTCATTCCAAACTGGAAAATCTAGGAGGACCTCCCAGACTGGGAACTTGGGAGGTGGTTAGGACTAACAGCAGAAAAAAGTTGGGCTAGGAATGAGGAGAAAAGGGACACAAGAAATGTCACAGGTGGAGGTAAACAAAAGCATCAGGAGTAAGCGTGTCTGGAATACATCTGGGCAGACAGTGTTACTGGGGCCCAAGTGAGTGGGCTTGTAGGGAGGGGCCGCTGTTTTCAGTAGAGGGAGAAAGGTCATACAGTTGGATGAGATACAAGCCTGAAGGCCTTAAATGCTAGTCCGAGTCTGGGTTCTAGTGTCTCTTTGCTCTAAACCATTGCGGAAGGTTTCTGCAGAGGGGTCATAATCAGATTTCAGGCCCACAATCCCTTATCTACTTTCCAAAATTAAAAAGGCTATAGAAACCAATTTTTTTTTATATCCCCTTTTTTGGCAAAACCTACCATGAAATGAAGTGAGGTCACTTATAGTCACTGTTTATCCAACTTATTGTGAATATTCATACATTCTGCTGCAAAAATATTAATGTGTTTGATTAGGGGAGCTGCCCCAAACCCCACTTCGGGATATCACATAAAATTTAGTTCATGTACTATATACCATTTCTAAACTCAGAAAAACTCTGAATTCCAAAACACATCTGGAACTAAGGTTTTGATAAGGGATCACGGATCTTCGCAAACAACAGGAGAGCCCCTTGATGTCTTAACAGTCCAAGGGGACCTTTTAAGAGGTTATATTGAAGTGTGGGTAATCAGTGGCCAATTTTCGATGACCACTTACTTGCTGTGGAGGTTTATCTACAAGGACAGTTGCCTGTGGACTAAGTGGTTTGGCTGTTATAATTCTCCTTCATTATTGTTTTCAGCCTCTGCCTCCCTGCCCCCCTGAGTGTGAATAAACAAAGCATATGATGCTGCAGATTGGAAAATAGGTGGTAAAGCAATGTAGACAAAGGCTGTCTCATCTTTGTGCGGCTGTCTATGTATGCACGTGTTTCCGTATAACAAAATCCAGCAATACCAAAGCTGCAGAGCTCCTCAGAAATCATTTAGTTCAACTTGTTCAGGACACAGATGACGAAACTGATGTTAAAACAGAGAAGTCATTTGCTAGAGACCTTACCTCTGAGGCTTTCATAGCTACCCCAAGTTTCCATTCTGACTACAATCTCTTCCAGAACAAAGGATTTATCTCTTGTGACTAGACATTGACTATTCAAGAAGCATTTAATAAATACTCTTCAATTGTGATTCTTATAAGTATAATTGTACCACTGGGTAATATTACTGTACCCCACTGAACCACTTACTTTTCTAACCAAGTACTGAAATGGTAAGGGATTTAGATTTGAGTCCACACTGTATCAATGACTCATATGAAGAAAAGCTAAGGAAACACCCAAAGTATTTTGTAAAGGCATTTAAGTCTATATAAAGGCATTTTATATATAGATATATATATATACACACACACACACACGCAAACTCCTAGAAAAACCAGAAGATAACAAAACTGAATCTTACCAAATCTTTATAGAAGGAAGAACTACACTTAGAAACTATAGAAAAAAAGGCTATGAAAAAGATATAAAGATCTAACTATAAACTGTTATTTATTTCTTTTATTTAAAAGCTCAAAACCAAAATAAGAAGCAAATAAGACAGGAGGAATTATTCTTAGCAAATATTTCACACATAGGTCCAGAGTTTTTTCTTCTACAAAGAACTTACCTACATTAGGGAGAAAAACACCAAGATTCCTAAATAATCATGTTAAGGACATGAATAGACATTCCACAAAAGAACAAATATTAATAACTTCAGTAAGCAAATCCATGACAAAATGTTTAGGTACTGCATAATGAAACACAAATAAAAACAGTAGCAGTACTGTAGCTTACCTACAAATTGGCATAGATTAGAAAAATGATGATAATCAGCGCTAGTAGAATGTGATGAAATACACATTCTGGTATATTACTAGTAGCAACCATTTCTGGAAGTTATTTAACAAATTCGAGTTCCTCAAAATATTCATATAGCTTACCCTAGTAATTGCATATTTGAAACCTACCCTACAGAAATAATGAACTCTGTAAACTTAAGTCTGTACATGGATATTTATTGCACCATTATTTATAGCACTGAAAAAATCACAACCACTGTGTTCAATAATTTGGCAAAGATAAATAAATCAAAGAGAGTCTATTCAAAATGATATTATGCAACCAGTGAAGTGGTGCTTAATTAATCTTAGGTAATAACAGGAAAATGCTTATGACTGAATAGTAAATGAAAAGATCAGGAACCATGATGATTTATACAGAATAATTACAGCTTGGTAAATAAGTGAAGTTAATCTATAAATAGAAAAAAAATCAAAGCCTGATTGGAAACAAAAGAAAATGATTATTTATCTGGTTGCTGAACACATGGGTCACTTATTTTCTTTTTAACTAGTTTATATTTCTCAAAATATCTTTAGATGTTATATAGAAATTTGGTTTATAAATTTATTTCAATAAAAGTATCATATTAAATAAAAAGTCAATGCTAATTTGTCTTCTGCTTTATTCCAGTAAGAATGTTGGAAGATACATCCTCGGAAATAAGAAAATTCAAATTAGCATAGACATTACAGGGATATCTTACTTAATAAACCTTTCTCCTGTGCCAGAAGAAATCAGAAGTGCTTTGAACCTCACTGAATCACAATTACAATCCTGTGAGGTGGGCACTATCAATACCAACCTGTTACACAGGGCATCAAGAAAGTGAGTAGAGCTCAGACGTCAGATATCTGGTAAGAAATTGAACCCTGGCAATTTGGCTTGAGCGGTGCTCTTAGACACCAGACTATGTAGCCTCTCACTGAGCTCTGAAGTGAGAAGGTCGTTGGATCTCATCAGTGCCAACTTTCACAAAGAAAGAGAAGTACAGAGAGGTTAAGCAACTTGCTAGATGCCACACAACAAATTATCTAATAGGTAGACACAGTATTATGTCGTACAGATTATAATTTATGAACACTGAGAAAGACAAAATTGAATGTAAACAATCTTATCTGCTCAATTTTGATCCTAATATTAACTTTTTCTTTTTTCATCTTCTTGGGCCCAGATTAAGGGATAGGCACATTTTCATGGTTCGTAGGGAAAATTTATATCCCCAAAATCCTAGGGCTAGCAGACCTCAAGCTCTTTCCTCTCAGTTCTTTCTATCAGAGCGCTACATTTCACCCCCATGGGGTAACATCATCACTGAAATGTCTTCATCAAAGCACCTACCGGGTGTGGCACAATCCCAGGCTTTGTAAAACATCAAAACTCCAACAGAACTCTCTGAACTACAGGAAAGCAGTGTAAGAGTCAAAACAAAATAAAACCCCTGGCCAACAGCAAGAAAGAAGCTCTGCGTATGCTTATTTTCTAATCTATCATGAAGTCCAAAATAAACTCCAGGCTTCCTCATCACATCTGATATAGATTAAGAGAGTCAGATCTCTGTTGGAAGAGAAATGTTGGGAGAGCTCTACAACAAATAACTGGGCTAAATGACAAGAGAAAGTTCTACAAAATTATTCCCCTGAGCTACTGTGGCTTAGTCATGCCTAATTTTTTCAGTGTGTTATTTAGAGATTTCTGGACCCATCCTTCATGGGATAGAAAGAGAAGGAAATGAGGTCCGTATCAGACTGTGAAGATGACAGGGTGCAATGATGCTGCTATAAAAATTGTGAAAATGAATTACCTCCCCACCCAGGACAGAAGCATCAGCCTGTCCTGTAAGGCAAGTACAGCATCTGTCTTTTCAAAGGAACCAGGACTCTCAACGGCCCCATTCTGACTAAATATCAGAAATAAATGATGACCAATAAAAATCTAAAGCAGAGAGGAAGGTAGTAAAATTTAGGATGGATGCATAATTGGGAGGAGGAGGAGAAATTCTGCTTGTAGCAGCACAAACTGTATTACCCCTGGACAGACTGAGTTGTAAAATTTACAACTTAAAGCAAGAAACTTTTATTTAAAAGCCAAACTTCAAAATTAAAAATTGAATTACTAGTCTCATTTTAAATAAATGGAGAAAAAGAAATTATTTATTTGAACAGTATTGACATGTTTTTTGTTTGTTGGCTTTTTAACCTATTAAGAAGCAGGACTAAGTAGAGGGTATATTATGAACATTTTCTTTCATTATGTAAAATCAAAATGTTTTCAAATCTAGCTATTTAGGCTCATTTTAGACATAGATACTTAAGATTAAAAAAATGAATTACTACAGTATACCCATTAGCATGGCTAATATTTTTTTTTTAAACTGGTAATACCAAGTGAAGGCTAGGATTTAGAACAACCAGAACACTTAACACATTGCAAGTGGACTATGAAATATAACAACCACTTAAAAAACTGTTGGTAGTTTCTGATATGATTAAGTATTAATATAATGTTCTTGTGATCCAGCAATTCCATTCTGATCTGTGTACCCAAGAGAAATGAGCACATATGTCCGCAAAGACTTATACTAGAATGTACAAAGCAACTTTATTCACAATAACTAAAAACTGGAAGCAACTCAAATGTACATCAACAGGAGAATGGACAAATTATTATTACATATCCATATTACAGCATACTGTCAGCAGTAAAAAAACTATTTATACTAACACATGAAACAATATGGGATGGATCTCAAAAACATACTCAAGGAAGGAAACCAAGACATAAAAGAGTTAATACAAGCTGTACGATTCCACTTATATGAAGTTTAAGAACAGGTGTAAGTATCTATGGTGATAAGAATCAGAAGAGTGTTTATCTCTAAGCATGGGGGTTACTAACTGGAGAGAGGAATAAGAGAGCTTCCTGGGATGATGGAAGCGTTCTGTATCTTGATCTGGGTAGTGTTCAAATGGGGGCTCACACAAGTAAAATATCAAGCTGCACACTCAGGTGTGCATTTCACTGCGTATACATTGCACCTCAATAAAATAACAAAATAATACAGCATTAGTTTTTACTAAATTTTTTACCATTGATATCTGTACATGTAAAAGACAACCAAAAATCTGTTTATAAGTAAGAAATGTAAGAAATACCTATTTTTTGCTAATGAAAGGATGAGTGCAATGATTTAGCTGCAAGAATGTCGACTGTAAAATTGTATCTTACAGGCAAAAATCAGAAAAACATATTTAAATGTCCAATGATAAGGAATTGGTTGTGGGTATATTTATCTTAGAACTCTATACCTGAACCAAATCAAAGAGCTGCACTAATATTTGCCATAGACATGGAATGATAAGATTTAGCAAAAGAAAAATGGGATATAAAAACATATATGGTTGCTATGGACTAAGTGTTTGTACCCTCCAAATTCATACACGAGAGCCCTAATCCCCAGTATGGCTATGTTTGAAGATAGGGCCATTATTCTGCCTGCCACATATGCTTCCCTAAGTGTTCCAAGAATGAGGACCATCTCACTGTTTTTTTGGTAACTTCACAATGCTTTCGATAGATAGCTGATGACTGATCGTCAAATACTCACTAACATATCACAGCCTGATGATGGACTGAGTTACAAACACTATTTGTCTATCTCTTCCACTAGTTTTGTAGGAGCACTGGTTGCATTAACTTAGGCCTATTTCCTAACAAAAGAGAAAAATATGAGAAAGTTAATCAAGACATAAAATCTTAAAATATCTCAAGTGAGGGAGGTTGATGAGACGGGTATAGCAGAGTTTCTGGGATACTGCTTCATTTACACATTTTCCATTTGTAATTCCAGGGGCTTTTTGTATAAACATGAGGGTAGTGGCAGGTCTTCAGTGAAAGCTCTATATCCAATGGTGATCCATACACTTTCACCAAGGATCACAGTGAGTTATGTACAATATTTTGGAATATGTTGGTCTTTGAATAAGAGTGTACATGTCATTGAATTCTGATGGATCTATGAAAGATGGCTAATAATCACCCTAAAACGTGGCTCACAGCAAGCCACTTATAACCATTTAGCAGAGGTTTCAAAAATTTTTTTACTAACCAAGGTTTCTTTATTGAATTCCTCTGAATTATCATATGTGCTTAAGGCTTTCTGATAAAATTTCCTGATATGTAACAGCTCCCATTTTTTGATATATGAATTTGATTTTATTCACTGCTTTTGTTGTTTTGTTGAAACAGTACTGAGCACAGATTGGACAATCTACTCTGAAAATCAAGGTAACAAAAGCACGCTTAGGTGTTTGGGCTCCTGCCTAAAAGCCACCTCTCCTTTACTGCCCAAGGGCTCAGTCTTTGTCTCTCTTATGGCACTGTCACTTACACATATGGCTTTACATCACACATATGTAACTTTGTTTTCTCTCTCCTACACTGTAAGCTACATAAGGATGGAGTATTCATCTCGATTTTCTATGGTGCCTAGGATTGTCCCTTAAGCAAAGTTTCTTTATAAATATTTGTGGTATAAGTTATAATTGGTACCTAAACAAAATTCCCAATTTTAAGATGCCTAAAATTTCAGAGAAAACCAGAACATCCAAGTGAGATCTCTCTATTATCAAAAAATAGTCTGCAAAATAAGAATGCTATATTTTGTTATTTGTACCTTATGAATCTAACATGGATGGGTAAAAAGAATATGAACTTCAAAGTTAAAAAATCCAAGTTTAAAGCAAAGCTTCACCATTCACTCCATTAAAAAGCTTATACAGGCCGGGCGTGGTGGCTCATGCCTGTAATCCTAGCACTCTGGGAGGCCGACGCGGGCGGATTGCTCAAGGTCAGGAGTTCGAAACCAGCCTGAGCAAGAGCAAGACCTCATCTCTAATATAAATAGAAAGAAATGAATTGGCCAACTAAAAATGCATAGAAAAAATTAGCCAGGCATGGTGGCGTGTGCCTGTAGTCCCAGCTACTCGGGAGGCTGAGGCAGTAGGATAGCTTGAGCCCAGGAGTTTGATGTTGCTATGAGCTAGGCTGACGCCATGGCACTCGCTCTAGCCTGGGCAGCAGAGTGAGACTCTGTCTCAAAAAAAAAAAAAAAAAAAAAAAAAAAGCTTATACAAATATATAACATCACTGAGTTTCAATTTTCTCATCTATAAAAACAGGAATGTTACTTCACAGAATACTTGTTAGAATTAAATGAGATTTTTTCCATAAAAGGTCTCGTACATGTATATACTAGTTTTATCTTTCCGATTCTGTCCCTCCTTCCCAGCCTGACCAAATCTTTGTGTTCTTTGCTGCATTAAGATAGTCTGGCTGACCAGACCTAGATAGGTTTTGAATTGTCCCTTTGGAGCAAGAACAATGACATTCAGTCACACAACTCAAGGGCTGGCTTCAGGGTGTAGGCAAAGGATGTCAGGGGCTTGGCCCCGGAAGCATCACTCTTGTGAGTAGCCTTGTTAGTTGCTCATATTAAAAACAAAAGAATTAAGAAAACAAAATAAAATACCTTCCCGCAAGTCCCCCACCTCCAATTTAAACACAGACACAAAGTCATTTGACTGGTTTTATGTAAATAACACAGGTGAATACATCCCACCACAACTTCATACCTAAATGGTTAATTATCCCATCTAAGCTGACAGGGCCCACTGCTCTAATATACTCTTTCTGTGTCCGTTATGGATTGAACAGTGTCCCCCCAAATTCAGACATTAAAGCCCTAATCCCCAAAGTGACTGTATTTGGAGATAGGGCCTTTAAAAAGATAATTAAGATTAATTGAGGTCATAAGGATGGGACCTTAATCCAATAGGCCTGATATCCTTGTAAAGAAGAGGAGACACCAGGAGTGCACGGGTGCACAGGAAAGGCCATGTGAGGACACAGCAAGAAGGCAGCAATCCACAAGCCAGGAAGAGAGGCCTCCAGACATCAAGCTCATCAGCACCTAGATCTAAGACTTTCAGCCTCCAGAACTGTAAGAAAATAAATTTCTGTTGTGTAAGCCACTCACTCTGTGATATTCTGTAATGGTAGCCCTACTAGATGAATATAGCATCTAGGGCAGTTCTATTCGATTATAGATAGTCACTGGAAAATTATCATCCCATTCAAATATTGGTTATTAGAGAAGATGTTGAAGGGCTCCAGCTTGAGAGTTCAAGCCTTGGCTTTGCCAACAGTAGAAATGTGGCCTGGGGTAAATCATTTAGCCTCTTTGTGTCTCAGTTTCCCATCTATTATAGATAGGTATCCTTTCCAAATTAAAAATTCTGTGATTTATGTGAATTTACCAGTTTGTATGAATTTTTTTTTTTTATTGGAGACCGGAAAAGGGACAGGCTAGAATGATCTCAAATAGGATTGACTCAGACTTACCGCCTACTCTTTTGAGCTATTTATTCCAAAATCCCTATGGTGTCTTAAATGTCAGGAGACTTCAGTTCAAATCTCAGGGCCGCTTTTACACAAGATACCCTTAGGTTAGGTTCTGTATATTTTCTAAGCCTCAGCTTGCTCTTCAGTAAAATGGGCTAGTAATACCTATTTACAGGAGTGTTACATTACATAAGGAACACGAGAAAGTAACTGCAAAGTGCCTGGAGTGCAGCAGACATTTAATACATGTTTGTTGAATCTGGATCTTCCTTTGCACTCCCCACCCTCAGGTTCTGGTTCTTTGCCCTTCTGTCCCTGCCTAAAGAAGAAAACCCTGAGAATCTACAGGAAGCCTGCTATTCTGACCTACAGACAACACGGAACCTATGGTTCTGTGACCTATGATGCAAACACTGCTAAAGGAGGAAGAGAACCATGAGGTTAGTTGTCTCAATCCAGTTCCACATATTGTGCGATCTTCCCAAGCAGGAATCACCTTTGTTTCTATAACACTGTCTTTCATTTACTCCAACAAATGAACATGTAAGGCTTTTTATGTGTAGTTCCTAAACAAAACCTTCAGGGGATACACAATGTAGGACCCAGATAGCATCTACTTGTAGTTGAAGCTCATGAAGCTTTTTGCTCCCACATCTGTGTGGGCACACGCACACACACACACACACACACCCTCCCTTTTGTAGAATATGGTGCCAAGATAAATTATGGGCCACAGAAATCATCTTATCCATTGTAATAAGTAGTTACAGAAACCTGAGGGTAAAAATTTTGAGTAGAAAAAAAGACATGCATGAATACACACAGAACACTCAATCAACTATCTCTAATTATTATCATTTCTTAATGATTAAATTTCCCTAGAAGGTGAATGTATCTTGATTAAAGATGTCTTGCCATTGTCCAGATAATCAGATTTTTAAAAAAGCCTATGAATGACAATTTCATCCCTTTATTTTTTTTTTTGGAGGGTCTAAGAATGGTCTCTTTTTTCTCAATCCAAATTTTACTGCTATAAAATGAATGGTATTATGTGTTCCTTTTCAATTTACATATAAATTGATCCTTTAGGCTAAAAATATGCAGAGTTAAGGACATATTAATGATATTCTACAATGCATAAAAAATTTCAATATCAGGTAGGTGTATGGCATACATTTTACTTAGTCTTTTATATGAAGCCATTTTAACAAATTTTTTATATAGTGCAATTCAATCAACAGGCCAAAAATAGCCATTGTCTCAATTGACATTGATTATGATCTTTTGTGTGCAGAAAATATATTTAGCTTCGTACGCCTGTGGAATGTCAAATTCAGAGTACTGTATATTTCAGCAATGTTCCCTTTTTGATCGGTCATCTTATTTTTAAAGCCATTTAAAAATTTGAGTTAGATATTTTAAAGGATTGTTTTGTTATGAAATCCAACCTGAGAATGAAACACTCGTGATAAATTTTCATTAAAGCTAAAGGAAAATGAAGGGGAGTGGTGAACCACAAGGTTTCCATGTCAAGTGGTTCCCTCACTACAGGCGATACAGCTAAGTCAAATTTCTAAGCTGGCAGTTGACTTTTTACGTTTTCTGTGCAGTAAATCGATGTAGTAGGAATATATCAGGTCAAGGAGGTGATTTGTCTACTTCACTATGTTCTCCAAAAAGAAAAACAAAGAAAACAGAAACCACTCAAAGGATGGCAAAAACATATATTTGGAAGCATTTAAAAAATAAGTTTAAAAATACGCATGCAGTGCTCTCATTCATATGTGGGAGCTAAAGAAAGTTGATCTCATGGAGGCAGAGCATATTACGGTGGTTACCAGAGGCTGGGAAGGGTAGGGGCAGAGAGGGACAGAGAGAAGTTGGCTAATGGGTACAAAAATGGTGTTAAATAGAAGAAATAAGTTCTAGTTTTTGACAGCACAGTAGGGTGACTGTAGTTAACAATTTATGTATATTTCAAAATAGAAAACTTAGAATGTTCCCAACACAAAGAAATGATAATTATTTGAGGTGCTGGATATCCCAATTACCTGGATTTGATCAATATATATAGTAGGCATGTATCAAAATAACACATGTACCCCAGAAATATGCAGTCATTACGTACCAATAAAAAACAAATAATGAACAATACACATGCAGGCATTAAAATTTTATTTAAAAATGTATAACATGCAAAATTGGTTTCATTATAATATAAAGAGCATTATACACAGTTACCTATATCTATATAATATCACCTCATTTATACAAAAATGTCTTAAGGGCATTAGAGAAAGAAGATTGGGAAAATACACCAAAATGTTAAATTAGAATTGCCATGAAAGAGACTTTGAATTTTAAGTGATTTTTTCTTCTTCTCCATACTTATCATTTTTTAAGAATGAAAATATATTGCGTTTTAATAATTAAAAAAAAAAAGAAAACCCTAAAACAAGGTAGTCATCTCAAGGTCTTCTTGTATTTGAAGGAATATTGGATAACATTCTGTCCATGAAAGAGATGCTGATATTAGTCCCTCTTTTCAAAAAGTTTTACTAAATCCTTGTTTTCTATTTGCATTGGGGCATGTTTCCCCTCCTCTGTTAGATCTCTAAATGTTAGAGCATACCAGGTCTCTATCTTGGCTACACTGTCTTCCTGGGTGATCTCAACCATCCAGGGCATTGCTTCAAACACCACTTCAAAGCTAAGGAATCCCAAGTCTGTATCTCAAACCCACATCAACTGCCTGACCTCCAGGGGTGCAACTGTCTAATCAATAACCCCACTCGGTGTCTGTAAGAGGCCTCTAAAACTTAACATGGCCAAACAGCATTACTGATTTGCTATCTTTTCCCTCTTCTGGTCTTTCAGCTTTACAGTAAATGGTATCATTACTCATTTGCTTACAATGAAAAAGTAGAAATTATCTTTGATTCCATTCTTTTCCTTACCATCTCACCCAACTCACTCCACCAGCAAGACCTGTTAGTGACACCTCTACATATATCCTGGACACAACACTGGTCCCCACTTTTGTGGCTTTCACTTGGCCCAAGACACCATGGCATTGCCCCTGGATCTCTGCACAAGCCTCCTAAGTGGTATACACTCTGATCCCATTTGTCTCCAGGGTAGCCAGAATGTGAAACATGTCATATCATGTCTTTGCTTAAAAACTGCCCCCCATGTCTCACCACGCATATGATATGTTCCATATCACGGCTGACAAGGCTGTACAGGATGTGGACCCACCTACCTCCTCGATCGTATTTTTTCATTCCCACTGTGCTCCAGACACTGACCTTTCTTTGGTCTCTCAGATGCATCAAACTTTTTGTACTTTTTGTCTCTTCTGCCTACAACACTTTCTCAGGTTTGCCTCCACCAATGGTCTTTCCCCTATTACTCAGAGCAAAACAGATCTGAAACTTGTTCCAAGTTTCATAAGGCTTGTGTTGTGACAGGAATGCCAGACCAGCAAGCTGTTTTCAGGAGATCCAACGGCCCTCCTGATGGCTGGGCTGAGCTGCAGCACTTGCAAAAGGAGCCAGTGATTCCTGCAGTCAGTTTTCACTTTAGGCAAAGCCCATCCCCCAACAGCAACTAAACTCTAGATTACACAGCTCAAGGACAAGTTAATGGGATTTGGCAGAACATTAAACGAAACAAGAAATTACAAAGGAAAATGCACTTAAAATAGAAATAGGTAAAATACACAGTAGTAGAATTTGTGCCAGCTAAATACATCAAACCATATTTACATTTCTGTGTTATCTTTAGGGACAAGCAGGAAAGAAGACACAGAGTTACTGAAGTATTTCTAAAACTGTTTGAATCTGCATTTAACTTTACCTCTACTATTCCTGAAAAATCAGAATATGGGCATCTACAGAATCAAAAGTGTTACACAATAGCATACAGGCCTGGCCTTGAATAAGGTCAATTTACAAACTTGCAGCTTACCAGTCGGGAGCCCCCACCACAGGGGTGGTGCAGCCCCAGCAGCACGGCGAGCACAGGGTGCTTCACAGTCCACAGCCCAATGCACATTACCCTCCCTGGTTTTCATAGCAACAGATGCAGGACCTAACATCCAGAGATTTTATGTAATTTGACCAAAGTATCAGTTATAAAGACTAGACACTAGACCATGTTCTTCTCAGTCCTACATTAAAAAATAAAAACTGTGGTACCTGAAAAGTACAATGCTCTGGAATTCAGGAGAAATGCTAAACCTCGCCCTGTCACCAACTAGCAAGTGTGACCTTGGGTGAGTCACCGTCTTTGGGCCGTGGTCCTCATGTGTAAAAATGGGTATAACCACATCTTTAGCTCTCCCACAGGATTGTTTTAAGGGGTAATCGTGACCTCTAATCATACCTCCTATGGCTCGTCCCAGCTCACACCACCCGTCCACACTGGCCTAGCAGCTGTCCCCATGCAAAACATGCTCCCACTTTAAGGCCTGTGCCCTTGCTGATTCCTAGAATGCTCTTCTCTTGATATCCACAGCTTGTCTCTCCTTTCTTTCAGGCCACTGCTTAAATGCCCCCTTAGTAGAGGCCTTCACCAACTACCCAAAATAAAACAGCGACCCCACCCCCAAACCACACTCCTTTTTCAGCTACGTTGCTTTATAGTTAACATTTTTATTCTCCATCTGATATAGTTGATTAGTTGTTTGTCTGTCTTGCCACAACTAGATTGCAAATTTCATGAAAGATGGAGTTTTTGCCAATGTTGCTCACTGCTGGTAACCCTGTAGCCTGGTACAGTGGCTGGTACGGAGCATGCCCTTAAATACTGACCTGATAAATGGATGAAAACTGAATATACCTATTGTATGAATGATTGTATTGTGATTTTCACCTTCTAATCCTTTCTGGGTCTGTCTACAGACTTCTGTCTGTGCATAGGAGAGGTTATGTACAGCTTTCTTGGTATTAAAATCCTTATCTTTAATCATGGTAAACGTTGCAACTCAATCATTTTATACAAGCTAGCAGATCACAGGCCTATTAACACACATGTATGTATATGGCAATCCAAGTTTAACAACATAAATCCTAGCAAAGCCCTCAAACCTTCTACTTCTATCTGTATTGCTTACAGAGATGTTAAAACAACTATCATCACCCAGAATTGCCACAGCTGTAAAAAAGTTAGGAAGTAAAAATAAAATTTCTCACAACAGAGGAACCATATGACAGACAGCAGAGAGTTCCTGAACAACCCAGTGGCCACTTCTAGGAAGGAAAAAAGGGAAAAGAATGGAATGGTGGAGGTAAGGTTTTAGCTGTATCTGTAACTTTAAAAAAGACAAAGAGGAAACATGGCAAAACATCAAATCTGGATGTATTTTATATAGGTTCAAACTATTTCATGATTAATAAAACAAAAAGAAATCAAAGCTGTAGGACGTCCCCATTATAGACATCAGCTTCTGAAAGTTGGAAAACACCTTAGCAGTCATCCAGACCAATCTATATCCAAAGCCTGAGTCCCCTCTCTAACAGCCCAATAGTTGGTCGTTTTCCTGGCAGTGCTGTTTGGTAATTACTTTACACAACCATAGTGGATGCCTCCTTCCATGCCTCAGAGTGACTGTTCTAAACCTTCATGCTATTATCATCCTTATCCCAGCAGCCTCATCCACAGCAGAGCACACAGCTGAGAAAAACCAGAAGAGTTCTTCAGTTCCTTCTTGTCTTCCTCTGAGTGTGTGCATGCACGTTTGTGTGCATGTTTAGAAACCTTCCATTTAACGGAAATCAGCCTCTCTGTTGACTTCCACCCTTTGGCCCGTGTGTTCTCCAGTCACAGAGAGTTATTCAACTTTCTTGTCCACATGGCAGCCCTCCAAATATTATGTGACATCAGGTATGTCTCCTTGAGTCCTTTCACATTAAACATTACCACCTTGTGCAATGGAAAGAGAGATGCTAATGTAACCACCAATGGCAGGCAGTATCTGTGTGGTATGGGAGTCCCATCAAGCTGGTATTCGGGGTAAGTAATGCTACATTTCTATGTAGCCCATCTTAACAAAGAATTCATGGAACTCCAAAATTTTTTAGCTGCTTTAGATCTGAGTGAGATTAGAATTTAGTGTGATTTTAGTGTGATTATTTTCCTATGGTCTTTAAAGCGCCTCTTCCTTTCAAATTCTGAACAAAACCAAGGTCCTAGATTAGCTTTTTCAATTAAATAATTCAAGATTTTAAGTTAAGATAGGAAACGTATCTTGGATGGATGTTACTGAAAACCACTTGATAACCCCACTTGGTACTGTGGCACGGATAGGTGGCTAGAAGAGGTTTATAGTGAGGTGATAGAAAATGAAATGTCCTATAAAAGTGAAATGCAGCAACTAGTGTATGCCAAATAATCATTAAAATCTTCTATTTAGCAATGAATGGAGTTTGCAATTTGGATGTACTTCTATCCATTTAAAAAATCGTATAGCCTTGCTTTAAGCGCATGCTTTACCTAAAGGCTTATTATGAAAGAATATAATGACTTGAAATGGCAAAAGGTACAAACGAGTACATGTGAGTACAACAGATCAATGCCACTCAAAGTGTGGTCTGCAGACCATGCTATCTGTTACTGTTCTGCAATAAGAACTAAAATTCAGATAAACCACTTAGAAATTTTAATAGACATGGACAGAGTAGTTTTATGTTTGTTGAATCTAATATTTTAAAAATATTGACTTGTCTTTTTTTTTCATTTCATCTTTCTAGCAATTCATTTTAACCCTATTTTACTAAAGCATTGGTCTAAATAGACTGGAAATTTAAAAATGGATCCTCCAGTACAGATATTTTCAGAAGCCAGCATTAGGTTAATTGGGATTTGAGCTCTTTTTCTTATTTACATAATTTCTTCATTGCAATCCTGATTTATGAGACCAATCTTAATGATGCAAACACCTACACTGCCAGGAGATGGGTATAATTAGGGGGTAATTCACAGAATCATTAAATGATATGAAACTCAAAACTATCTTAAAGGATGCTGAACAGCAGAACTGCCACTGAGGGGAAAGTAGCCAAAAAGTAGCGGCTCAACTATTACAGCCACTCATTCCTTCACTGGCTAAACAAGAATTATTCCCTCCTTGCTAAAGGGACACAGTCCTGGAGATGAGTGCCACTTAATAAAGAATGGATCATTTTTGCTCATGTCCTGGGCTACTTGGAAAAGGAAATGTCTGCAAGCCCATTTAGAACCCCAGCTGAGAGCTATGCTGTGAGAAAGGAGGGGAAAGACTATAAGGCAATTAGACTTCACTAAAAAATTTTTAAACAATTTGAAAAGTGAATTGCTTTGCTGCAGTATATAATTTCAGTGTTTAACTTTGTATTTTAAAGACATCAATTAAAAACACTGAGAGATGAAATCTTTAGTTTTTGGAAAAACCCTGCTGCTGCCCTGGTTCACATTTTACCAGTCTCAAAAAAACCATCACCAAGCAAGTGAAAATGGGATAACGGGGTCGGCAGGATATAGGAAAATATCATTTCTACTCCAGGGCAGGGTTTAAGGATGTGGGGAAGGATTCAAGAAGCACTGCAGTTGATAGGCAGCTTGGCCCTTCCCTTTCCTCTGCTCTGTCTTGCTTTTGATGTCAACATGTCATTCTCCAGCAACTCAGGCTTATCGGGATTTACTGAGCCTTAAATTATACATCATCTTTCACTGTCATTTGGTAACAGATACTAAAGCCGGTATCAGAATGTATGCCACTGTGATGCAAGAAATAGAGTTATTTAAATTAATTTCTCATAGATTTTATCTTACGGGTACCTTAATTTCCGGTGGCTGAGGTCAACATGCTTCTAATTAATCATTTGTCATCCTAGGACTATGTTCCAAGTTTTGGTCACAAGATACAGTTTAAAGTTGTCCTTGCCCTTACTTTTTAGTATGACAGATTAGTACCACTTAACTATTAATATGCATAACACTATTTTATATTCTCTCAATCACAAGATTGAGATGCGACATCTGCATATTAAACAGAATAGTCAAATGTTTAGCTTCTTATTTTGTTTCTTAATAGAATTTCAAAATACTAGCTAATGCAATGATTTCTTATACTGTCCTTAATAAGTCAAAGGATGAAAAATCTATGAACTTGTGACAATGATAAATCTTCAAAGACAGGCTGACTGTATTGTCCTCTCCTTTCCTAAAGAAAATATCCATCCCTTTTATTCCTCATTTAAAAGACCACATGCAACTATCCTGTGTGCCACGGCCACGGCCCCTCGCAGCCTCGGCATGGACTCTGCTGGCTCCCTGTAGATGTCTCTCTTTTCCCTAATCTGTCCATTGTCACAAAGACTCTTTCCTTTTTTACCTTTTTTTGAAATGCACTTTAGAAAGAAGGCTTGCACATAATTCTCTGATGGAGATTTGCAGTGATGAATCAAGATTTATGAGCTTGCCTGATAGCATTTCAGTATTTCACTCATACATTTCCAAAGGATATGGCTCTTAGCTTAACAGGTTTTGCTCATTTTCAGAAAATTATTGTCTGGAGTGTTTCAAACTTGTAAGTACCAGGCAGCAGGACTGCCACGAAGCAAAACATTAGTCTCCCACAGCTTTCACCATGATTATCAGAAGTTATTTATCACAAAGTTTGGGTCAACACTATCTTCTTCAAGGAAAAGCGAGAGGAATCACAGATGAGGACAATTTGTCTTGTTTCTCAGAGCTTAACAAAAGTATACAATTGCATTTCATGTCACTAGTGTCTATAGAGGTCAGACTTGGAGCTCTCAGCATTCCTGTAACAACCTTAATCAATGTAGAAATAGAACAAAAATGACTAAATTGAGATAAGAGCACAAAAGAGATACTTTTGCAAATTCTTTCATTTCAACTATGGTTCAGTATTACACTCTGATACAATTCCTTCAGAGAGTGGTAGAAGTGAGGTTTTCAAAAGCCATCTACGAACAGATGGTCCACTGAGCTACCCAGAAATCACACACGTTATGGAGCATGGATTCTTTCACTACTAAAACAATGGAATAACTATTACTATTAGTATTCATATTACTATTACTATCATGATTACTATTGCAGCTGTATTTTATCCTAAGCCAATCAAAACAGAGCACTGGTTCTTACTTACCAAGAACAGGTAAATCATTTGGACTTTTAAATATAGTCCAGTAAGAGGATATACAATTTTTTATTTGCTTTGTCCTTCTGGTAAAGAAGCTAAGCTAGAAAGACTTTTAAAAATTAACATAAATTAGCATAAACTATGAGGTCATGGTATGTTTATACCAATAAATAATCTTCCTCTCCTTTTTCTACCCCTTTCTGATCAATATACATATCGATAACTCTGTTCAGCTAGTTCTAATCCAGCTGCAAGACAAATAATCTTTATCTGGTGAAGGTGAAATAAACAAATGAATCAGTCAATCAATTTCTCTCTCTTTTCCCGGGCCAAGGTTTACAGAACAAAAATAGATAAATGTGAACCTAAAAGAAAATTGCAATGATCATAAAAATAAAACAAAGAAATGCAGTTTATACTCTCGAAAATTCACTAATATTTCAGAACTGATTTCTTAATAGGCTTTAACAGACAGATGCATGTCTTCTTTTTAAAATCATAATGTTTTAAGTATAATATTTAATATAGTTATAACTCTGATTTTGAAGTAACTATCAGGAAAACCAGAAAGACTCTAATAGTTAGGTATATTCCCAGGTTAGAGAGTTACCAGCCTTTCACTGTATAACTTAAGGTAAAATCACTCCCAAGAAATATGACATAAAAGGTCCTCAGGCCCTGGGTTTTGGATAGATATGAGTTTCACGATAAGGGAATCTGGTGGTATCTGCCTAAATTTCTATGAAAGCTTAACTGAGCTTAGAGGAAAGTAAGATTGACCAGGTAGAGAAGGCCCAACTCAACTCATTTCATTCTTAAATTGGCTGGGGAAATCTATAAAGTAGCTGGTTGGACATTGTGCTCATCAGAGCATAAATCACATAATACCTTTCTGAGGCATGATGTGGAGAATATACCAAAAGACCAGAGACATCCTGGCATCACCTGAGGCATAAAAATCTAGGCTTTGCAACTGTGTAACTAGCATAGCAAAATTTCTGCAGATTATTCTAAGGGAAAATTTAAATTTCTTTAAAAGTTTAATCTCTACCTGATTGCAGCTACTGGAGGGTGTCTGGAATTTGTTTTGCAGGGCGTGTGGGGAGTATTTTATTTAAAAAATCTTTTTCGATCTCCAGAAAATTTTAGGGAGAACTCAGGGTTCTGGAGTAGAATACCTCCAAAGTTTCCCAGCTTCTGAATTCTCCCTAGGATCTATGACCCCTGGGGACCTTACTTTTCAAAATATGGTCCATGGACAAATAGCTCTCTACCCCTAGGTGCTTGTTAGAAATGCAGAATTTCAGGCTTCACCCAGATATAATGAATCTAGATTTGCATTTTAATAAGATCCCCAGGTGATCTGCATGTACATTTCAAGTTTGAGAAGAGCCGATTTAGAAAACTAGTCCTTTTCAGAGGAAGGACTTCTTCACCTTAGCAATTGGAAGTAGTTAATTCTCGGACACAAATATGACATTCCTAGACCAGACTTCCCAAGGTCATCCTGTCATGCACAAACCAGGGTTGGCACAGAGCAGTCTCACAATTTAGGAGTAGCTGAGAAAAATCCAGAAAACTAGAGTAGGAGGAAGAAAATGTAATTGTGCTCCTCATCCACTTGCTTATTTCCAGGGGAGTAATGAGTTGAACAACTCTAAACTAGTGAGGTCAAGGTAATGCTAAAATCCTTGTTCAACATTATTCCTAATCATAGCAACTCATGCAATTAACTTGTAGAAAAACCTCATACTATCGGGAATGAAACAAAACTAGAGGAAAAGATGACAAAATGGACTAGGCAAAAACATGTTTAGTTTCCTATATTTTTTCACACTTTGACAAGGTACCGGCAACCCATGTGGGAAGAGAAGGATCATCACACATTCCTCGTTGAAGAGGACTGTGAGAAAGGGCTGTCACCATGGTGCACAGGAGGATCCAAAAAGGAATGCAGCTTTAGCAACAGCCTTCCCCAAACACCAACAGCACTCCAAATACACAAAGGTAATCTCTGGGAGGTCAACATTTCCAATTAGAAATCAAGCATCCCAGTGCTGGGAACCTGGATTTCCATACACTAAAGAATGAAGTTGGACACCTACCTCACACTGTATATTAATACAAAAGGTAACGCAAAATTAACCACAGACCTAAATGTAAGAGCTAAAATTTCAAAAATATTAGAAAAAGATGGAGATATAAATCTATGTGACTTTTGGATAAAGTTTCTTAGACATGGCACTAAAAGCACAAGAGACAAAAGAAAATAGATAAATTGGATTTTAACAAAATTAAAAACTTTCTGCTGAAAAGAACACCATCAATAAAGTGAGAAGACAACCCACAGAATGGGAGAAAATATTTGGTAACCACATACCTCGCAAGGGACTTGTATCAGGAATATATAAAGAGGCCAGGCATGGTGGCTCACGCTTGTAATACCAGCCCTTTGGGAGGCCAAGGCAGGAGGATCACTTTAGGCCAGGAGTTGAGAACAGCTTGGGCAATATAGCAAGTCCTCATCTCTACAAAAATATAAAATTAGCTGGGTGTGGTGGCCCGTGCCTGCAGTCCCAGCTACTTGGGAGACTGAGGCAGGAGAACTGTATGAGCCCAGGCATTTGAGGTTACAGGGAGCTATGATCATGCTGCTGCCTCTAGCCTGGTCAACAAGGTAAGACACTCTCTAAGAAGGGAAAATTACCCTATAACAAATATACTGGCAGGAATATGTAGTGTTTCATTTCCCAATTCTTCACAAAAACATTTTGAATGTTTTAACAACTGACAAATAAATGCAAAAAATAAAAAACAAAAAACAAATTTTAAGTTACCTTTAGGGTTCATCAGCTTTCCTTAAAGAAGAATAATTTCTCTTTAGAAAGACTCAACAAGGTTAATTTTTTTTTAAAATCAAATTGCTCTCAAGTTGCTAAATACCTCAGATTAAATTTGCCTCCTACTTGGGATCTTGGAGGCGTGATCTTGCCCAATCTACGACAATTTTAACAAAACTGTGAATATACTTCACACCTGTGACTCTGCCTCCATACCTTTAATTTTCTTTGTGCAGTATAGTGATTTGGTTAATAAATGAATATTTGTTAGTGGAAACAGTAGTGGGCGAAGGTGAGGCATGCATAGTTACTTAAGGATGGTGTAGGTGGGTGACAGGCTAGTTTCTTATAATCTTTACTTGCTTATGGTACCCAAGAGCCTAAACTATGAAAGTATGCCTGTAATAAAGAAATAGTTACACATATGACAGGATCTAAGAGAGACAAATTAGGTCAAATTGAAAATTACACAATTTTCATTTGTGGCCTACCAAAGAATGTAAAGTGAAAAGAGAGAAACCTTGGGAAAAGTTTAGATTTCCAGAAATTTTGATATGTTTTTGTGATTCTTACACATGGCTTTAGGACAGAACATCAAACAGTATCTAGGTGTCAGAAAGCACCACAAACCCAACTTGAAACTCACAAGTGTACTTGCTCTTGGTATTTGGAAAGCAAAGAAAGAATTAGGAACTCTATACTCAAAACACATGCGGAGGAAAGAGTGTAAATGTTCTCATCTTTGTACACTAATTTTTTTTACAGAGGTGTTAGACGTGGCCATTTTCTAAAATAACAAGGCTATCATTTACACTTCACTTTTTAATGTTTTTTTCTGATAGTTTAAAAATATTTGCTCATTAAAATCCTTAACTATTTTTAAAATTTGATCAACACCACTTCACATCTTCTCTTTCCTATTTCCAAAAAGCTGACTTGATTCTTCAAGGGGTGTGTAATACTTCCTTGCTGGTAATAGTTTAAATATCCTTTTTCTAGCTTGGTGAGAATGAAACTCAAGGCTAAGTGCACATTTCTAGCTATTCTTCTTCTCTTTTTAAATACGACTCACCATTCTCTACTTGAATGGGAAAAATTCTGCCAGCTGGCAAGGCCCTGGCCCCAGAGGGGCCACACTGCTCCCAGAGGATCTCAGCAAGTCTGGCCCCAGTCTTCCTTACCTGCCCCCATCTCCAACGCTCCTCAACAGCACGCCCTTCAAGCCCCTAAACCACTTCACAGTCTCTTGCCTTCTCTATCAATTGTCCTAAGCAGTTTAGCTGGTCCCAGAATAGTATGAAGGGTTTGCCAAGCAACTCGTATCCTCAAGGAGAGACTGTCTTTCCCCACAAATTGTGGTCTGTTTTGCTTGTTTCTGGGATACAGGAAAATGAGCTCAGTTATCCATGTAGCAGCACATGCCATGACCACATGAGATGATGCAAACACAACATCTAGAAATCTGGGACATGGGATGCATTGCTGACTGTGCAACAGACACAAGGCAAGGGTTTAGTACTTAATAAATCTGGCTTTGGAGTCAGAGACCTAGTTTCAAACAGGCTTGATCTTTTAGTAACTGCCACTTAGTAGGCTAGTTTTGCAGTCTTTTTAAACTGCATTTTTATCTTTAAAATGGGAATAGTATCACTTACCTCATAGCGATGTGGTAAGGAGCCAAAGAAATACCTATAAAGTACTTAATTAATACAATGTTATACATATAATATAATATCTCAATGAAGGGTAACAATTACTACTATCATTCCATTGAACAAAGCAAACCTGGTATGAGCTATACAATTCCAGCTTCAACCAGGAATCTATTTGAGGGCTCCCGAACAGTTTAATAAGGGCTTAGCACAGAGTGTGATCTCTCTGAAGGAATTTATAGTTACCTTCTAAGAAATGCAATTTTACTAAAATTTTCCAATATTTGCAAACACACATACTACAAAGCATTAGCTTAATTCAACCTATATAATATCCTTTTTTTCTGAATATCAAAAGGTATCTGTTTAGTGGTTAAGTTCTTTCTTTTTGTTTAAATACAACTTTACCATAAGAGGGTAGGAGGCTAAACCAATTCAAGGTTTAGAATCAATTGGCACTAAAATAGTAGGAGCTGGGTTACCCCCTTTAATGCCAACTGCAAGGCCTGTTGCTTTTACTTCAGAACAATGATCCACACCACACAGGCACATGCAGAGTCCCTGCAGCTTGGGAAAGCACGGCAGCAAATTACAGTCATTTTCTCATAGGAAGGAAACTGCTCCCATCTGCCTATTTTAACCCATTTTATTGACTACTGCCTTTCCTGCTATATTTTTAAATAACAGCTCAAAAAAAAAAAATCCCCAATCCTTCCTTTAACATTTCGGCTATTTGTTTTTGCAAAATTGACCCCCACATCCCACCTTTTCTATTGCTGGGTCTCTATGCTCCTTTCTGGGGCCCCCACCACCGTCACCCTTGGTAAGACACTCAGTGGACTCCCACATTCCTCAATCTTCATCCCCTGCCTCCGTTTTTTCAGAATACCATGCATCCCATTCCAGGCCTTTCCAGGGCTGCTTTCATCCTGCATTCATTCACCTGAGTCTTTGTACAATCTGATTTACTGCGTCAGCAGTCACATCCCCAGAATGAGTCATGCTCCAACTCTTCTGTTAAGTCCTCTGTCCCTTATTCATCTCCTGCCTCCTCCCTTTTACCTCCTCTCCCTCACTCTTCCCTCACTCCAGCAAATCCTTGATGGAAAATTAGCAAAGAATCTCAGGATTAAAGGGAGACTTGTGTGTTATGAAAATCAACTCCCTAACTTCATAGATGAGAAGCTGATGCTCAGAGGAAGTAAGTGACCTCTCCAGTTAGCGAGTTGGGGAGCTGGGAGCAGCGATTACCATGTTTTGATTCCTGATCAGATGTGTTCTCAACACTGCAGCTGCTCTCACCTAGCAGAGCTATCGATGCCATTATTTTCCCTTTCTTTAATCGGCTTAGTTAGCCAAGGGCAGATCTCCCTCTTGCCACAGCCAGGCTATCACTCTGTAAAGATAATCTCTTTTCCTCTTACTAAATCTTAGTGGCTGGAATTATGCTTGTTTTCAAAATTATCCTAAGAGTATATCTACAATCTCCCAATTCCTACAAGTACATGGAGATGCTGTCATTTCCAACAGAAGCCTGGACACCAGATAAATGCATCCTTCTACTTGGTGACCATGACATATTATTTTACATCTGTCTGCCTAGGAAATACTCTTTGTTTATTCCACCTTAAGCAGAGTGGATCTTTGATATATATTAGGGAAACCTACCAAGAATTCCATGCCATCACCACCCTCAAGTATACATTTTAGATATAATAATAGAGAAGATGATTCTGGCCATTACTGAATTTAAATGAAACAATGGCATATTCAATTCAATGATGGAATTATTTATGCCACAGATTTGAGCCACTCTGAATTCAATATTCTAATCTTTAACCTAATTTTTATCTCTCAGTTAAGTATTTCTTCCTTTTGCTTAGATTTTTATATTTAATATGAAATATTTCTGACATTCAGCCACAATGAGATATCATCTTACCCCAGTTAGAATGGCTTTTATTAAAAAGTCCAAGAACAATAGAAGCTGGCATGGATGCAGAGAGAAACAAATGCTTATACACTGCTGGTGGGACTGCAAATTAGCACAACCTCTATGGAAAACAGGATGGAGAGTTCTCAAAGAACTAAAAGTAGACCTACTATTTGATCCAGCAATCCCATTGCTGGGTATCTACCCAAAGGAAAAGAAGTAATTTTATCAAAAAGACACCTG
>CAUYRT010059325.1:0-25305 GCA_963574885.1 Lepilemur ruficaudatus
CCCAGCTACTTGGGAGGCTGAGGCAGAAGGATTGCTTGAGCCCAGGAGTTTGAGGTTGCTGTGAGCTAGGCTGATGCCACGGCACTCTACAGCCCGGGCAACAGAGTGAGACTCTGTCTCAAAAAAAAAAAAAAAAAAACATTTTATTTGCTAACCGTTCTGTAGAACGGCAATTTGGGATAAACTCAGCTGGATGGTTCTGCTGGTCTCACCTGAATTAACTCATGCATTTGCTGTCATCTGGCAACTGGATTAGGGCTGGGTGAATCATACACTGATGGTGCTGGATATTGACTGGGCCACTCTTTCCTTGGGATCTCTCACCTTCAAGGATGATGACAATCTCAGGGCAGCAAGTAGGGTGACCAGCCATACTGCTTTATCTGGGACTATCCTGTTTTAACAGTGAAAGTCTCACATCCTGGGAACCTCCTCAGGCCTGAGCAAATCACCATGGTTGGTCACCCCAGCATCAAGAAAGAAAGAGAGGAAGTTACAAGACCTCTGAGGTCTAGGCTCAGAACTTCCACAAATTGCATTTATTTGTCAAAGCATGTTACAAAGCCAGTCCAGATTCAAAGGGGCAGAGAAACACACTCTGTCTCTTGATGGGAAATATAGCAAACCCATGTTGCACAGGAGAACCCATAAAGGAATGGAAGAATCGTTCTGCAATCTTCTGCAGGTGCTGTGGAAAGTAAGACCACAGACTCAGAAATGAAAATAAGGCTTCTTTGTTAATTGAAAAATTTGCACAATAAAAAATTTTGTATGAAGCAAGGAAATAGGAGGAAAGCTCTCACTAACCAAATGTTGAGTGACAATGCACCTTAGTTTCTTGACACATCAAAATTATAGCCTTTCTTTTATATACTGGTACAACCTAAGACACAAAACCCCTTTGGAACAATGCCTTGAGGTCAGCAGATTGTGAGGAAAAGCGAAATACTCAGGTAAAGGAGGGAACACTTCTTGGCAATTAAGACGAGTGGGCAGGGTAAATCTTGCAATCATATGTTAACATTATCAAAAAGCCTTTTCCAAGGGGTAGTATTGATAACATGTTCGGCCAGTGAAATATTTGGGACAATACAATTTTACATTTATATACTGCTTGCTATATGCCAGGCACTGTTCTAGTATAGGTGCTTTACAACTATTAACACATTTAAACCTCACATTAACAGATGAGAAAACTAAGACACAAGGTCACCTAAGTGGTAAGTGGGAGAGTGGGGATTTGAACCCAGGCAGTTTGGCTCTTAAGTCGCCTTGCCAGGTGTTACCATTTTGCTGAGAATTTAACTTCTTTTTCCTAACTAGCAGTTAGGAATGGTCATCTAAAGGTCTGTCTGTTATGGAACTTGCTTTTCCTTATAAGGGTTAGAGAGAAAGGCAGGCCCTGGGATGCCTGGGGACAGAGATCCAGAAAGGAAGACGCAGCTCCTTGCAGGGCAGCCCTGGAGTCTGGCCCGGGAACAGAAGTCCAAGGCTTGGCTTCCCACCCGGACCCAAGTTAGGAGGGGAGGCGACTCTTGCGCAGGCCCTGTGACCTAGCCAACAGTAAAGTGGTGGTCTGCTCCCTCTAGGGAAGCCCTTGAGCCCCGCAGGCCGAGGGTCGGGTCGGCCTCTGCCCATCCCGGACGTGGCTGTCGAGGTGGGCGGCAGAGAGGGTCCGCGGGGCAGGGCTGCACAGAGGGCGGGGGTGGCGGAGAGACCAAGAGCAGGCCTGGAACACGCGCACCCCGGAAGGCTCCTCAGTGTGGGAATGGCCGACACCCTGCACCCCGTGGGTGGTCGCGTAGACCTTCTCAGACACGTGGAATGCAAACCTCAGACATTATCATCTGAGCCCATGCACAACAGATGGGCAAACTGAGCCCTGCCCCCTCTGGGAGCCCTGGAGAGAGCTTAGATAGCTTGCTCTAATTTCTCTGAGCCTGGGGCTCTCATCTGTGAAATGGGATGAACAGTTCCTGCCCAGGCTTTGTTCAGTGACAGTTGATTGCACTCTTAAGGGCGCTGTGCTAAGTGCTTCTTATTGACAAGATTATTGTGGGGAAATCAAATGAGATGAGGAAAGTGAAAGCCATTGGCATGCTTTTAAGCCTGATACAAATGTGACCTGTTACGAATGCCTGAGCCTTACGTAATTGTTTGTAGTTAGTATTCATAAAGAAAGGTCAAGCTTTGCTATTTCCTGGCCTCAGGTCATCCTTCTCTCCCTAGCCAGATTTCTTGCAAATGGATCCAATTAGTCACTGGAAGAGTTGAGAATGGGATTGATTTGGCCCAAATAGATGACTATGAATTTGTCCTTGCTATACAATTTATCTTTAATACTCCCTCAAAGGGGTGAAAATGAGCTGGAAATTTGTAGCTGCCCTAGGTGTAGTTCTCTGGCAGGTTCAGAAGGTATCTCAATTTACTAATTAATCTGGGAGGTTGGAAATTGTTGATGTTGAAAATGGAACATTTGGCTCCTGCTTCTCTTACTTCTTTGGTTGATAAAACCCCAATAATAGGGAAAAATGAGCCTTGGCATCCGCATTGCCTTGTCTTTTCATTCATAAGGCTCGCGGTTCCTTTTGCAGACAAATGTTATAATATTTATTTTCTAGTATTTTAAAACACATTTATGCAGTAACTAACATGGTTAACACACCGTGCCAAGCCCTTGAGAAGGGAGAAAATGATAGATATGTTTCCTTCTCTCAAGATTCTCCTAGTATTGACAGGAAAGAATATAGTGGAGGATCTGATACAAGCAGAGTTAAATTAGGACTAAATGGGGGTTTCACAGAACCTCCTTTGTTTTATTAAAGCCACTAGTCATCTTATCTTACTTGTGCTTGGTGTCATGGCTTTCAGTGAACATTGAGTTTAGAGCCAAAGTTACATGCTCTAAACTTTGAGCATATAACAGATCCTCAGTTGTCATGAAAAAGAATTTAAGTGTTTTACCTGCTCTTGGTCCACAATATCCATCATCACAGACGTGCCACCTAACTCTGGGAATATATTCTCAAAGGACCTGCGTGAGGGACATAAAAAAATTCCTGAGGCTTAACTTTGCTTTTCGAGTTGGTGTTGTGGCTTTGGGATTTGCCGCCCTGTCCCATGAACGTGCAGTCCCGGCTCTTAAAACTCTCCTACCCTTACTTCAAGGTCCAGCTGGTCTACCGGACCTTCCTAACCATATTGATCACGCCTTCCTTGAAACTGTAATATTCATGGACCACAACTCTTGTCATCTAATTGTAGACCACTTTGCATTGTTAGTTAACGTTCATTGTAAGATTGTGAATTATTGAGCAGGGGTTGGAGGATGATGTGCAGGAGATGAAAAAACACAGGTTTGGGAGATAAACAGACCTGAGTTTTAATTCTGAACCCGTGAGTGTTGGCTATGTGACTGAAACTTTGTGAACCTCAGTTTCCTCAGCTATCACCTATCTGGAAAACCTGTTTTCTGCAGGATTGTCGCTCACAGGCATGTGGTGAGAATTAAATAAGATAACTAAGATGGGAAGCACCTTTCTTTCCTTCCCTCCACTCTTTTTTTTTTTTTTTTTTGAGACAGAGTCTCACTCTGTTGCCCGGGCTGTAGAGTGCATCAGCCTAGCTCACAGCAACCTCAAACTCCTGGGCTCAAGCAATCCTTCTGCCTCAGCCTCCCAAGTAGCTGGGACTACAGGCATGCGCCACCATGCCCAGCTAATTTTTTTTTTACATATATTTTTAGTTGTCCAATTAATTTCTTTCTATTTTTTTAGTAGAGACGGGGTCTCGCTCTTGCTCAGGCTGGTCTTGAACTCCTGACCTTGAGCTATCCACCCGCCAAGCCCTCGATAGTCAGCATACTTTACTCCTGCTGGCTTCTCCAACCCCAGCTGCCGCCGGTCCCCACATGCGATCACCTCCTTCCAGCCACACTGGCCTCTCTGTGCACTGATGGTCACTTTTTTTTTTTTTTTGAGACAGAGTCTCACTCTTTCACCCCCAGCTAGAGTGCAATGGCAACATCATAGCTCACAGCAACCTCAAACTCCTGGGCTAAAGTGATCCTCCTGCCTCAGCTTCCTGGTAGCTGGGACTACAGGTGCTCACCACCATGCAGGGCTAATGTTTTCTGTTTTCAGTAGAGACAGGGTCTCACTCTTGCTCAGGCTGGTCTCGAACTCCTGAGCTCAAACGATCCTCCTGCCTTGGCCTCCCGGAGTGCTAGGATTACTGGCGTGAGCCGCGCCTTGATGGCATCTACTATTTACATTAAGTTCCCTTGTTGGGGTGCCTTCTGATGAAAACTTGACCTTTTATTTTTTGTACCATTATCTTAATTATTAATATATAATATTTGGTCATTGATTCACCCATTAATCTTCAAGCTCCTAGAGGACGTCTTCTTAGCACCCATAGTGCCCATTAAATAATAGTTAAAGAAAGAGAGCAGGAAGGTAGCTTGTGACAAGGGTCAAGGAAATGCTCAAGACAGGGAGTGTGATGAAAATTCAGAGAACGGAGAGATCACTGGGGCCTGGAGTGGGTGAGACTAGAGTTATTTCCCCGAGAAAAGCAGAAGACGTTTTTCAAGGTGAATATTCAGGGTACAAAGAGTGTACCAGTTTGACAGAAGAGTTTCATTTAACGTAGCAATTCAAAATAAAGGCAAAGTAAGTTGGGGCCATCTTATGAATGGCCTTGGGTGCCAAGCTAGGGAATCTCAACTTTATTCTATAGTAATAGGAAGCCATTGATACTTTTTGAGCATGAGTGGTAACATTTGCAAATCAGTGTCATGTGAAATATATCTGTTGGAACTCCATCCCAAATAGGCTTAACTGTAAAGTCCAGGGACAGAGCAACTTCAGGCATGGCTTGATCCAACAGCTTAAATGATATAACCGGTTTCTTCACATGTCTCTCTGCTTTGTACCCTTTGGGTAGCTCCTTTCTCAGGCAGGCTTTCCCCTCCTGGTGTTAGGATAGTGGTAGCAGCTGTAGGATCGTGTCTTTCAAGACTGAGATCTAGGGCAAAAGAGGTTATCAGCTTTCCCGGTGGCTCCCATAACTGTCCTGGAATTGAGTCTACATGGCTGGGACAGCCGGGCTCGGTTCATGTGCCCATCTCAGGACCAGCATTTGTTCCCAGAAGAACACAGTGTGCCACGTGGCTTATGCCTAGTTTAAGTTCACAACCCCCTTCCCCAGCTCAGGATGGGGCCAGCCCCAGCCAAACCACATGGAGTGAAAGCAGGGGAAGAGTGAATTTCTAAACGAAGGCAGGATTGTTGCCGGGAGCAGAGTACTCGGGGGTTGGGCCCCAAACCAACAAATGTCCATCACAGGAAGAAAGGTCGGCATGGCAGTGTCTAGAACAGACTGAAGCAGAGAGAGACCACAGCTGAGGATTGTCTGCCATTCTTCTGTTTCCTGCAGCGGCCTGGGAGGGATGGACTCTGCCAGGCAGCCCTTTACAGCACTTGGGGTTCCTCTTGCAGTGCTCTGCCCACCGAAGTTCCCGTCGGTTCCCATTGATACACTGAATCATCTTGCTGGAGATAAATCAAAGGGGAGACATTAGGATGGAGTGGAGGTGTCTCGGAGGCTAGACACCTGTCTCATTGTCCAGAAATCGGCCACATTTTGCCATTTAGGAAGAAGCCCCTTGTTTCATCCCAGTATCTGTTACAGCAGTGTGCTTGGGAGAGAAAGGCTGCTAACTTGGCAGGACAGTTAATCTATCTACGTTTGTGGTGATTTAGTTCTTTTTCAATTTGTTATTTAAAAAAAGGATTAAGAAAAGACCAGATTCCTTTTTGGTCTTCTCCTGGTTTTATTTATTGCACAAATAATACGACAATAACAATAAAGGAAGAAAAAAGGGGAAAATAGTAGAATACTGTAGCTGTCTTATTAAAGAGACAGACGGCCCTTGGCAGATGTATAAATATTGTCTTCAATTTATCTTGTATTCTCTAAATGTGGGCTTGTCAGAAAAACCCTCATTCTGTAATAGCACCAAGAGGTACTGTTGAATTTTTAAATAAGTGTTGGCACGACAAGAAAAACTATAGTCCTTACTCCCGCAATGTAAGGTGGAGAAGGTGGAGGAAACTAGGGGTAAAGAGAGGAATCTGGGGCCGGGCGCGGTGGCTCACACCTGTAATCCTAGCACTCTGGGGAGCCAAGGCGGGAGGATCCCTTGAGGTCAGGAGTTTAAGACCAGCCTGAGCAAGAGTAAGACCTTGTCTCTACAAAAAATAGAAAAAGGAGCTGGGTGTGCTGGCACATGCCTATAGTCCTGGCTACTTGGGAGGCTGACTCAGGAGTTTGAGGTTGCAGTGAGCTATGATGATGCCACTTCATTCTAGCCGGGATGACAGAGTGAGACTGTGTCTCAAAAAAAAAAAACAAAACAAAAAAACAAACGAATCTGTATAATGTTTATTTACCTTTTGCCTGCAGTAATTTCTTCTACTCCATGGTCTTTCATGTGAAGGAAATGCAGCTTCTAAATCATTTTTTCTCTTCTAGATCTTCTAGTATAATCTTTTGAGGGCTGGCTGGGTCGTTGAGCTTCTGAAAACCACATAGAACCAAAAAGGCATAAAATATCTGTTTTTGAATGAGGGTGATAAATTGTTTTGTTTTGGCCTTGGCGAGAGGGGGCACTGGCTGGTGTGGGACTGTCTTGCGGTAAGATTATCATCTGGTGGACTGACCTACTTTGATGCAGGCTTGTTTTTTTTTTTCCTTTCAGCACTTTTAAGTCTTTTTAACAATTCATGACCTGTCTATTAATTTAATGTGATTGAGACAAACATTGAATGTTACCGTTTTAAGACCGTAATTGAAAAAGCATCGCTTTTCCAATCTGTGGGGAAGACTAGTATTTGCAAAGCCTCTGGACATCAGTAACATCTGACAGGTAGCGTAGGAGGTAAATTGAATAAGTAGGATCTACCATGTGTTGGAGAGTGGTTTCTGTAAATAGGAAATTAACGTTGCCCACAATGAGTCAGATCTGAAATAATGGTGTTCAAGACTATTGACTCCCACTCAGGTATTTCAAGGACTAAGTCAGCCATTCTCAACCCTTTTAAAAATTCAAGGTACTGGAATATGACAGGTGGTGACCCTGAAGCATTATCTGTCCCCTTTAAGTTCATTTGCATAATATACACACAAGCCAGTACAATCAGCATTTATCAGCTCATGCCCTTCAAAATTAATGGACTCATTTTTCGTGAATGCTTTTGTGGAAGTGTCTTTTTTTTTTTTTTTTCTCTCTGACACAGGGCCTCCAGTCACCTAATTCTCTCTGCTTTTCCATTCCCAGGAAGTTGGTGCTATTGTCTGTCCCTAGCGAAGCAGAGAAGCAGCACCGTGCTTCCTGCCAGCCAGCCGCCTCCAGTGTCCTGTCCACGTCGGCTGGGTGCTCCCTCGAACGAACCACGTTCTTTTTCCCTTTCAGAGCTTTGTTTCGGGGAAAACTGAATAATCATCATCAGCCTATGAGAGTTTTAAGGCATTATTTTTATGATTTTTTTTAAAAAACCTGAAGCATTCAATCTTATCATAGTGATATAATTGATTGTACAGTACAAGCCCCTGAAGTGTGGACCAGCAGTCTGAACCTTATTTTTCGTTTAAATCGGGGCAGTGTTCTATTTCTGAGGATGCTCTTGTCCCATGTCGACAACAGAGTGAATGGCACAACCCCCAACTCTCCCCAGTGTGTTTGTCATTGCTCTTTGGGGACATACGGGGCTCGGCTCTGACCGCATCTTTCGCCCGGCCTCCGCCCCTTCTGCCTTCTCAGCACGGCACAGCCTGTGCTTTGCAAGGCAGTCCCTGTGCTGGGTTGGAAGTGGCTAATTCTTCTGCACGATGCTCTCTTTGTCAGCCGTGATCATTGAAAATGGGAGTGTGGCCGGCTGCAGCAGATGCGCTGTTGTGCACCCACCCTGGAGCAACCTCATCGGCTGTCTCACTGCGGGGCAGATGGCCAGGGGGTACGGGTTCTAGGCCGGCTGCAAGTGCCAGAAGCTGGACGTTCCCTGACTTGGCTCCTAAGCAGCAGCTGGTTGGTTCCTCCTCCTTTCCTCCTGCGCATCTCTTGAACCCAGTTTGAGAAAATAACACGACTTTGGTGCCTCTGCCAGGAATGTTCTAAACTTATTGAGCAACAGCCACTTCTCAGACGCCCGTTATGCAGAGGCACATCCTCTCTGCTGTATCTTTCACTCCTCATGTCAACTCTGGGAGGCGAGTCCGGAGTCAGACCAGGGTTCGAATTCGGATGCTGCCGTTCCCCCGGCTGTGTGACCCGAAGTACCTCAAGTGACTTCCCTGAGTTCTAGTTCTCCATGCGTATAATGAAAATAGTAACACTCCGTCCATTGGGTGGTGGTGGGACGTAAGCAGGCTGGTTGACGTCCGGCCCTCAGCAGAGTGCCTTGGCATTTAATGAGTGCTTGGTCAAGGGAGCTATTGTGGAGAGTTTGAACTCAGCCAGGTCACTTGACTTATCCAAGGTTTTGCAACCAGTAAGTGATGGAACTGGGCTGTGAATTCAAATCTTTTGAGATCTATTTCCTCCTCTTCCTCTCTTCTTCTATTAGAAAAGATGCTGTGTTCGCACCAGAGCACCATGAAAAAGAAATTGGGGCCCTTGGGTGCTTTGGCAATGAGCTGTGCAACTAACTCCAAGCTGATAATAAAAAAGTGCGATGTAATAGCTAATATGTGCTGAGTGCCCACTGCATGGCTGGCGCGTGCTAGGTAATTGGCACGCATTCCCTCGCTTTTTTAACAATGTTCACCGAAATTTAGTCATTTATGTTCTATCTTCACAATTTTTGCCATTTCTGTGTGCCACCTGCACTATTATTTTACTTAGCAATTTTCTTTAAAATTGACTCACATTATTATTTAAGTAAATATATTTTAAAAGGAAAGTTGTTATCACTATTGTAAATGGAAAGCTAGCGTCATTTCCCATAAATAAAAGATGTCTGGCAAAATAGATATAATTAAAATCAAGCAGTGTTGTCAAGTTCCAGCGAGATAACACTGGGGACCTGAAGCCAGATCTCTGTTAGAAAGGGACATCAGCAAGTGTTAGGTGTTTAAGGTACACTAGACCCAAACAGGAAGTGTTTCTTCTTGCCTTAACTGGCCCGACTGAAGAGAACTGGGAAAGAACGTTCTCCTTTGCTGTTCCGTGTTATTCGACGGCCCTGGCTGCATACCACTTAAATAGTCTCACAGATCCCCACGACTGCCCTGTGACAAGCCTTCAGGGAGTTGTGGCTACCTCATTTTACAGATGGGACTGAAGCTCAGAGAGGTCACACAATTCACCCAAAGTTAGACATCTAATAAGATGGAATCAAGGTCTTTCTCAAGGAATCACAAGAGAAATGTGTCAAACTTTAATAGGAGCCTGCCTAAGAGCACTGGTGTGTTTGCCTGAGTTTCCTGTTACAAGTTCATGGTCACTGAGCTCATTGAGTTGCTGAGAAACTCAGCAGTCTGAGAAACCCTGATACCGTTGGGGAGGGGGCAGTGGTCCAAGTGCCTAGAACAGGGCAGGAGGGATCTCTGCAGTAAGTAGGCAGGGACGTGCCCGCTGCAGCTTTGGCGCTGAGCTGTGGCTCTTCTCGCAGCTGCCTCCCTGATGGAAGCGCTACTGGCTGGGCCTGGCGGGGGAGTGGCGATCTGAGAAGGGGCCAGGACCTGAGGCTGTCCCAGGCGTGCTGAGGTCATTGGCTGGAGGAGAATATTGCCCGCTGTAGATGCAGAACAGCTGCAGGCACCGGAGTGCTGCAAAGACGACAAGCCCGAGTTCTAATCCCAATTACTCCAGTAAATTTCCTAGCACAGTAACCTTGGGAAAATACTTAACTTTTTGCACCTCAGTTTTCTAGTCCAAGAAATGGGATGAAGCCAATGCCTAGGATTGTTTTGACAATATAATGAGCTCATGCTTGAGTTCCTAGCAACGTGCTGGCTGTGCATTAAATGATGATTTTCTCTTCCCCTCTCCCTGCCCCTCCTCAATTTGGCACATACGTGCTACCTGAAATCCTCCCTTCCCTCCCAGGCCTACTGTCCCCAAAACTGATATAATCTTCCTGAGGACAGGAGTTGAGACCGCGATACATCTGGGCCAGGTGGTGAGAATATAATATCGTACACAGAGTAGGAGCACCTCGACCATTTGTAGTCACTCGTATTCCACAACAAATTGTGGAATGAGATTTTTGCTTTGTTTTGTTTTTTTCTTTAAGAACCTCCTGGGCTTTCTGCCTGTTGCTATTCCCAGAAGAGAGAGCATCACGGCATCTGATGCTCCGAGGCCACCCTTCTGTCCCCTGCCACATTTTCTGTTTCTCTGACCGTGTTTGTCAGACCAGCTGTCCTGGGTGTTGGAATGTCAGGATGGGGTCACTACAGGAGTGGTGACGGTCCACCCCCTGATTCCCTGCTCTGCCTGACAGTGCAGGAGGGACTCCGACAGAGAGGAGGTAGTTGTCTTTCATGACAGAAACCTCCAAAGGATAAAGTTGTCCAGCCAAAACCTGGTGTTTCCCTAAGTGGCCTGTTATGAGCCTGTCCTTAAGCATTTATAGCAGCCCCTTGTTAGCTCTGCCCTCCTTCATGTTGTGGAGTCTTAGGTTTCCACAAAACTAGGGAGGAAATGCTTATTCAGAAGCATGGGCTTTGTATACACTATTTTGTCTCTTCAACAATTCTATCACATGGGCATTACCATCTTTATTTCACAGACGAAGGCATGGAGGTGCAGAGAGGTCAAGCACAGCACTGAAACTGTACATCCAGCAGGTGCCTGAGCTGAGAAGCAAACCCAGGCACTTGGCCAAGCCCCAACAAATACCGTGCTAGTAAACCATCCCTTCCTTTTGGATGTGGGATACAGCAGTAGATAATGGGGAGGGGACTCCCCAGGGTCCACCCCCGTCTCCTGCAGACGGAAGCCGTTGTTCCTCCTGCCTGCAGTGTTGGTGGCTGACAGCTCTCTCCCCTGGCTGACCTTCCTGCCTCGGAGCAGCACAGTTCTGCAGGGCCATCCCGGCCCCGGGCTCCCAGGGGGACCATCTGAGACATCAGATGTGACTACATCACAGTTGTTTCTCCTGCTGCCCACTCCTGTGGCCATCACTCTTCCCCAAGTGTGACCCAGAATGCACTCAGCGTACACTTCCAGTGTACAAATCTCTGTCTCAGGCTCTGTTTCTCAGGAATCCAGGCTTGGTGGAAATCTCCTATCCTCGTATCCCAGCACTTGGTGTACGAGCCTGCATCCTGCTAACAGGAGATGGCAGAGAACGCTTCTAGAATCACGTGGCCTGGATTAGAATCTTATACTCTGCTACTTACAGTGGTGTGACCTTGCAGGTTAGTTCATCTTCTCAGAACCTCAGCTTCCTTATTTGTAATGTGAGCATAATAATAGTATCTATCTCATCAGCTGTGGCGACTGAGATCGCTCAGGTCGTGCACTTGGACTAGAGCCTGGCACGTGGTCACAGGCCGTAACGTTGGTATCAGTAGTAGCAGGTCCTGCTGAACACCCCCTCTTCATTTTCCCCGTTTCCTTGGATTCCTTGAAATCACGCTTTCCTGATTCAGCTCCTTTTCTCAGCCTTCGTCCTCTGTTTGCCTTGCTGGCTCCTCCCCACCCCACCGCGCAACTCGGTATTCTCCGGGTTCTGCCCCTCTCCTGCTCCCTCTGCCTTGCCTCGCCATGTTCTCCCTCTGATCTCCCCCATGCTGCAGGTCAGCAGCCTGCAAGCCCTCAAGCCCAGGGAGGAGCCCTCGCAGTGGGCTGCGTGCATTCTGTAAGGGATGCAGCTTTTAGGGAGGATGGGCATGTTATTTGCATGAATAACCAAAGCATTTCCATTTGGGCTGCTCCAAAAGTCATTCTGTGAAAGCTTTTGAACTGTGTTAGTGATTTTGTCTGCAACTTACGCCCTTGAGTAAGGACACCTGCTTGTGTCGTAGCAGGGGCTATTGTCAAGGCTGATAGTAAAGAGACGGCAGGAGGAGGCAGCGAGGTGGCAGCCACTGTTTGAAGCTCTGCGACAGGAGACAGGGTGAAAGGATTCTGTGCAAGTCCCGGAACAATGAGGAAGATGAGCCATTATTCTCCAGGATTCATTTTTAGACTGTTTTGATAAGTACCTTAAATCTCACTTGTTTACAGACACATTACAAGACTTCTAGGAAAACTTAAAACCCATGAAAATTACATGCAAGAACTTCTACTGTTGGCCTGCGTGTTGGATTCAAATGATCTATAGCTAAATCAATGCAAAAATAGTTTCCAGCTTCACGGGTTAAAGTTAAAAAACGTGGTTCTAGGAGAAGGAGAAGAGGAGGAGAGGGGTCTTGGAAGGGGAAGAGGTACTTCGGAAAGAGGTGAGGGGAACTGCACTTGGCAGTGTTTTCTCTTTAATATTCACAAAACCTTTGTAAGGATGGAGTGTTATCCTCCTTTTACAGACAAGGAAATTGGGGCTCAGGGCAGATAACCCTTCCTAAGCCACACTCAGGGTGGTCTGCCCTCCAGGCCTGCGTTCCCAACGCTCCACCTTGCGTGGGAGCTAGCTGGAGTAGGAGTGGATCACTCTGGTGCCATAACCTGAAGTTGATCTGTCATCAGCCTCCATTTCTGTCATCACCTTTGTCACACACAGGGACAGTGCTACAGGGTCATGACTAAACAGGATGTTCCTAAGTCATGACTTTCATTTGTTTATCACACAAACCAATGAAGTTTTATGGTGGATTCATAAAACCTCTAGTCTGCCTGCCCTCGCCCCCACCAGCCACACCATCGCCATGATTCAGGAAACTTTCGGAGAATTTCAGTCCTGTTAATTTTCTTGCTATCAACGGTTCTGTCCATTGTGGCCGAATGGATTGAACCTACTTTCAATCTACCTTCTGAGCTTAGAGAATTCTGGAGGTGGGTGGGGCTATGCTATCTGGGCACTAGATAAGGCCTTGTGTGTGGCCAGCCAGTGAAATCCTTTCATCACCTGTGCGTGAAACATTCCTGCTTGCATGAAGAGTGATACCAGATGATTTGATGTCCCCTTATGATTGCTGCAAAGACAGGAACAGAAGGAGAAATTATTTTGAAGAAGAGAGTTTAGAAAAGAAATGAAGATGTTTTCTTTCTTCTGTGTTTGATGAAAAAAAATACTTTGCATTTGAAATGTGGGACTTGTGGTTTTGAAGAGTAAAATTCCCAAGCCTTCACGTTAGACTTTCGTGGGTCTCTGACCTGGCTGCCATCCCACAGTCCGCTCAGCTGAGCATGATCGGAACCCTTAGTATTGGCAGCTGACAGTAATATGTAGCTGACAGACCACCACCTCAGAACAAACATCTCAGGAGTGAAGGACTTTTAGAGTGGAGTACTCTTCAAGTGAAGCGTGGGTTAGGATCTACACTCGCCTCATTGTGGGGTTGCAGGGAATGATGCTGGGCCATTTGCTTCAGAAATAAAATGTTCACAGGACTCCCCGTTTGGAAATCCATTTGCAAGAGTAAAGTTTGAATCCTGCCTCACGTTAAGAAACCCATTCAAATTTCTTGCAAGTGGTCATTGTCTAACTACCTGCCAGCCCCTCACTTCCGAGTTCACACCCTTCTGAGGTTCTGACTTAAAAGCACTTAATTAGGGCACTGATTAGAACCTAATCGGGGGGCTAATGAAGTAGTGGACAGCCCAGATCAATTAAAAAAAGGAAAAAAGCCTCCCTGGCCTTTTGTTTGCGGCCTCCATAGGAGATGACATTCTCTTTTTAACTGCATTGAAACGGGCTGTGCTGAACAAATCAGCCTCTGTCATTCATGCTCTGCTCCTGGTCACGTTGCCTGTGCCCGCCAGAGGCTGCAGTGCAGCAGGAGGAAGGCCTCCGGACTCGGGAAAGCAAGGTCTCTCTCTTCTCCGAGCTCGGTGCGTGTACGTGGCACACTGCTAAAGGGCTGGCTCCGCCCACACAGCCCCCTCACCCCACCGAGTTTCTGAGATTATCGCTGCAAATCCCCACTAAGCTGAGCTATTTAACCAGCACATCCCCCACGGTACATATGTTTACCCATCTCAAATAGTGACAGTAACAACTGAAACCAAACATTGTAAATACTGTTTCCTCCCCTTTGTGTGCCAACCTGAATGCTGGACTCCAGACACGGAGGTCTAGAGTTTCGATTATCATTTTTGCAGAAATAACAATAGTGGGTGTATTCTCACAGAGTAGGCATTGCTCAGTAGAAAACGAGGTTGCTCTTCCTCAACTCACAGTGTGCGAGGGTCGTGGTGAAATCAGGCCTGCAAAGGGGATGGACAGAAGGGGCTGGTGACAGGCGCCAGGCCATGGGGTAAGGGAAAGAGGAGAATGGGACGGGACGGAGGTGGGACCGAGGGCAGCACACAAGCTTGTCAGTGCCAGGAAGAGCTATAGAGTGGTTTAACAAAACACTTTATTTTATTCTATTTTATTTTTGAGACAGAGTCTCACTTTGTTGCCCGGGCTAGAGTGCCACGGCGTCAGCCTAGCTCACAGCAACCTCAAACTCCTGGGCTCGAGCGATCCTCCTGCCTCAGCCTCCCGAGTAGCTGGGACTACAGGCATGTGCCACCATGCCCGGCTAATTTTTTCTGTATTTATTTTTAGTTGGCTAATTAATTTCTTTCTATTTTTAGTAGAGACGGGGCCTCGCTCTTGCTCAGGCTGGTTTCCAATTCAGCCTCGGCCTTCCAGAGTGCTAGGATTACAGGCGTGCTGAGCACAGCTTACAGAGCAGTGAGGGAAAGGACTCTTTGGAAGACAGACAATAAACAAACGATTGTAGATAAATAAAAGTGTGCACAGTGCTGCAGAAGATAAATCCCGAAGTCTGTAGGCCTACCCTATGCGGACACTGCAGATTTCCCTGGGAAATGAAGTTCGAGCTGAGAAGTGAAGGTCAAGTGAGAGAGGGCTGGGCCGAGGGGGCAGAACAGAGTCCCCGCTGGCAGGAGTAGCACCGGGACTTTCTAAGTGGGGGAGCAGGTATTGCTCTAGGAACTCAGGAAAGTCTCCCATGCTGCAGCAGAGAGAAGGGAAGGATTTCGTGAGTTGCGGCTGGAGAGGTGCCCAGTTCGTTGCCTTTTAAGCGACTTGAAGGGTTTGGGCAGTAAGGGAACGGGGAGCCATGAATAGGTTTTAAGTAGGGGATTCTTATGATCAGATTTGTGTTCTGGAAATATCCCGCAGGCATGTGCAGAACGGATTAGGAGCCCGATGGGAGGGGAGGGAGCACTGGAGAGGTTTCTGCAGTCATCCCAGTGGAAGTCAAGGGCGGCCTGGGACCGGGATGCTGGGGGTGGAGGTGGGGAGAGGTGGATACATTCGCAAGAGCTTTAGGAGGCAGAATGAACAGGAATTGGTGGCTAATCGGATATTGGGAGTGAGGAAGAGTAGGCAAGAGTGGTTCCTAAAGGTATGGCCTGAACAGCTGGGGCACGGTGGGACCATTTGCTGAGAGTAGGGGTGGTGGAGAGCGAGCGCAGACCTGGGGTGGGGAGGGCGTGATTAGGAGGTCGAGTCTTGGCCGTATTTAGTTTGAGGACGTTACGGGGGCAGTGGGATGGGTGGGTCTGGAGCCCACGAAATTCCCCTGGGCCGACGGCAGCCCGAGAGGAAGCTTGAACCCAGGGCAGGGGCCTGAGGAATCCCAGCGTTTAATGGTCTCTTAAAGGAGGACAAACCTGAACCAGCCAAGGAAAGGAAGAAGCTGCTGCCAGAGCCAAGAGCAGGAGACTAGAGAGGCCCTTTCCATGATGCTTTTCATATTTGGGTCTTTCTGCAAGGAGATCCCTGTGAATTGATGACCACTTCAGGCCTGCAAGCTCTGGTTTCCAAAAACATTCACACAGCAAGCCCTCCTTGAAAGTAGTGTCTTTCGTAGGTGGCCCTTGGAGAGGTGGAGGCTGGGACCTGTTCACGGAGCCTTCCCCTGCGCCTCAACCTCCCCCCACATGTGGACCCCGAGGCTCCAAGGAAGGACGTTGGGACAGCCTTGCCCTAGAAGGTGCCCACTTGGTCCACTGAGTTCAGGGCTCCTTGGCGCAGAATAACCTGGATTCTGTTCCAAGGCTGCACACCACATTGCCCCATGCATCAAGCAAAGGCCTACCTCCTCTGCACCTACAGAGCTTACAGAAAGCTGATCTCTGCAATGCTCCAGGTTACAAAGTGTCAGGGAGCAGTTTACCAGACTGCCCTCCTCCGTACCAGTAAATGCCACGATCCCTGAGACCCAGCTTAGACATCGTTTATTTCATGAGCCTCTCTAGGCCCCAGGTCAGAATGGATCCTGCTTCTCCCCCTAAACAGGCTTGTTGCACCCATGCACTGGTGACTCGGGTATTTGCTTCCACACCCTTCTCCCCTACTAGACTTTGAGTTTCTCAAGGGCAGGGGCCAAGTCTTTACAGCATAAAGCCAGGATAATGCCTGGCACGGTGTGTGTGTTCAGTAAGTGTTTGCCCAGGCGAATTAAAAACTGCATTGAGTTCAACGTGGTAATCTACAGCCCTTCCTTCCCGCATGCAAAGGTGAGGCTGAGCTCCAGCTGGTTTTGGAATCGCCACTCCTGATTTCCAATTTTCTTAGGATCCTTTCTTCACGCTTAAAAGCCCAAAAGAAGAGTTAACAGCACTGAAAAAGTATGCAAATGTTGGAGAAAAAACTCCCTCATCTGCAAGCCGTAGGTGGCTCTAGCTGGTTTAAATGGTGCTATCTCAGTATCACCCACCAGGCCCACAGCATGAAGTGACTTTCTTTGGAGTCATTTTTCCTAAGTCGAAGTGTGACGGTCTCTCCTACTTGTCTCCACCACCTGTCACAGATGCCCTGCCACCTGTAATTCCGACCTTCGAGAGAAAGGCCCACTTCTCACATTTCCTAGTGGAAATGCTTTGTTTGTTTGTTTGTTTGTTTTTAATCTCCTCTTAAAGGAGTTGGCCCAAGGATGGTTCCAATATACAGTCTCCCAGGCTTTCTCTTCGTGAAGGAGTAGGAAATTCCTGGGCGGGGGGGGTGGGGGGTGGGTGGGTAGTGAAGGTAAAATTGGCCTCTCCCTTGGAGACAGAGTAAGGGTTCTTTGTGAGGAGGCTGGTTGAAGAGGGGCTCTAAAGAGCCATCCTTGAGTATAAAAGCCACAGTCACTGCTCTCCCACCATTAGTGGTGGCAGTGCTGTGACCCTCGACTTAGGAGGGATTGGCTGAAGGGCCCTAGAGGCCAGCTGTTCACTTCTGCTTTGTCATCTACCTGGGTCACTTACTGGTTTCCCTTTGGATCTCCTCTTCACAGCCTACGCCGCCTCCCAGCTTTTGACCAGGAATTACTGTCAGCTTAGCAATTTTGTTGTGCAGAGGGCAGTGGGAAGGGCAAGAGCTCAGGACTTGATCCGGCGTTCAAACCCCACTTACCAGTGCACAATCTGTCTCTTAACCTCTGTGAGCCTCAGTTTCTTCCTCTGTAAAATGGGGCTCATAATTCCTCCCTAGCAGGGCCGTTGTGAGGATTGGTGAAAATGTACGGCAGAGTGCTCAGCCCGTGCAGTCACCTAATAAACGTCTGTTATTAATAAACCAAAGTTTTTTTTTTTTTTTAGGTGAGATCATTACCGTTTTACTTGCTTTAATCCTTGCACATCTAAAATGGTGTGATTGATCGGTCTGCCCACAGTTTTCATGAGAGTGGGTGTCTAGTGCGATCAGTGGTTTGCCGCTCTAATTACCGTTGTCAATATCACTGTTGTGATGCTTGCTGATGGGGTGGTCTCTTTGAAAGATAGATTCTTGGGTAATAAGTATACAGTAGTCCCCTGAACACTATACAAAGAATGCAACCTGGGTTGCTTTATTTGTTCTGTCTCTTTTGAATTTGAAAAATATGAATCAATCTGTCAAAATAAAAAGAAAAAATGTTTAACCAATATTTTTTAACCAACTAAGCAACACTTTAACTAAACAAAATATTTAACCAACCAAATGGGGGCACTTAGACTAATTGAGTCTGGATTCTGTAGCTGCTCGGGGTATCCTTGGCAACTGTTGAGGCGAGAGCTGAGCTTCCCAGAGCTCTGCTTTCAGATGGAGGACACAGAAAGGTTATACTTTCAAAGCTCTTTTTGTCTGTCAGCTAGTGTCTGTAGGCAATATGGGCTTTTTAGAGAGCCTGTTGAATTACAAGGAACGTGTGGGTGGCTAGATTCTTTCCCTTGAATAGAAAATATTATACTTTTTAAGCTGATGTCTGGTCTTGATTAAATAGTTCTCTGGTTAAGAGGTGGCATGTAACAGTAACTTAACCCTAGTTTAAGAGCAACCGTAAGGGTGACACTCTCTTTGTATCCTTATTCCAGAAGCTGTCACTTTGCTGTTCATAGGCCCTCCCCGAAGGAGCTCTGCTACTTGGGTTAGACCATTAGTAACATCAGTTACCATGACTGGATTCTCTTCATCTTTTCTTGAAGCACTGGGTATTTGTTGGAGACTGTTTTCGTGCAAACTAGTTGCACATGAGAGTATACCCTAAGGAAATAATTAGGAACACGAAAGAGGCTAAAGAAATTCATGTCAGCATTACTCATGCTAGGAAAGCCTTAGAAACACCTGGAATGTCCAGCAATGAGGACGTGGCTAAGGAGATCAGAGCACACCATAAAATGGGAGTTTTATGTAGCCATTAAAAATTGCATGTATGGGCAGTTTTTAATGGAATTTATGGGAAAATGTTTATGATGTAATGTTAAAGTAGGACATAAAACTGTATGCGGAGCCTTATCTTGACTTAAATCAAAAAAAAGATGCAGATGAAAAGCCTGAAAGGAAATGCACCGAGCTGATAATTGTACCAAAGCCGTCACTTGGGCATGGGACTATAAGTGATTTTTATTTTGTTCTTTATATTTTCCCATATTTTGTAATTTTCACTGTAAACATAAATGACTTCAATTAAGGTAAAAGTGTTATTTAACAACAGCAAAGACGAAATCTCATGGGTTCAGAGTGGTGTTAGTGGTGGAACCTTTAAATTAGAAATTGGTAGTGAGTGGCAGCTGCTGGATTAACGTTTAGCACGTATGTAACATTTCGTGGGAGGTTTTTAAGGTATTTTATAGCACCTGAGCTCATTTTCATAGCCCCCCTGTGTGGCAGGCAGCAGGAACTGTAATGATTTTATGGATAAAAAAAAAAAAAGAGGCACAGAATGAACACTGAATTTTGCTTCTATGACATCTTCAGGCTATGAAAGTAGGGTCCACGTGAGGACATGCGGTCACCATCCCTTACTCACAAAAGCACAGACGTTGAGGATTGGCAGGGACCTCACAAAGAGGACACAGACGAAACAGGGAGTGAGCCTAGAATTTGAAAAGACAATTCCCATGCCTTGTTGTTTAAGATGAAGAATGCTCTAGAGGAGCTTTTTAGTTTAATACGTAGCATTATTCCTACAGAGAACCTTTAAAAAAAGGGGAGGGGATCTCTTATAGATGAGACTGGAGACAGAGCAGGTACAAAGACTACTGGCAGCCAGAGAGAGTGGGCCCCATCTCTCATGCTTGCTGATTTTCATGCCACCAGCCCATCTATGATAACTTTCACATATAGGACTCAGGACATACTTCTTTCAAGGTGATACAAGCATTCTAAGCTTTGCTCCTTTCCAATTTTCTGATGTAGTTTGTTGAGGTGGCCACAGTCCTGATTCAGAAGAGACAAATACACACATTCCCCAACAGTTACCATTGCTAAGATTTGGCCATCCTCCATCTGGTGACTCTGGGATGCAGGTGTCTTCCATCTAGTGTTGCTACCATCTCAACAGATAGCTTCTAGGGTCACTGAGGTGGGGAAGACAGCACTGAAAATGTCATGCACTGGCTGTTAGATGTTGTGTCCAGACATGAAAGTCCACTCATATTTTATTGACTCAAACTAGTCACTTGGCTTTGCCTAACTGCAAGGGGATTGGAAGTTTAGGAGAGCACACCACCATGGGTGACCACTAAATGTCTCTGCCACCTTACTGACATTAATCGAGCCCTTCTTGTGTGCTGGGCACTGTTCTCAACACTTTACATGGCTGATCCTTTGTAGTCGTCACCCTGAGGAAGTAGCTACTAATATCTGCATTATACTGTACACATGATAAACTGAGCCCCAGACTGGTTAGGTAACTTGCTGATGTCTCACAGCTAGTAGGTAATGGGATCAAGACTGGAGCCAAGTAGTCTGACTCCAGGGCCTGAGTTCTTAACATGTGCACCTGCTGCCTCCCTAATGCTGTCTCTCCTGGAGGGATTTCTACAAAATTACAGGCAATGTAAATAAAACACCTGATATGCAGTGCCTGACATGTAATAGTTACTCACAAATGGCAGCTATGTCTATTATTGTTGTTATGGGCTACCTAAATCCTTTCTGAGTCAAGGCAGGATATAAAGAGATGACTGTGTGATAAAGCTTTATTAAAAGGTATCTCTTTTGCCCTGGCATCTGGGGTTGCATGCAACGCTTTAATACAACCTTGCAGAGAAGTATCAAGTAATTACCATCATATGGAAGCATTTCAGCAAGTCATGCCCATTCTTACTCTGTAATGGCACGAAAGCAAAGTCTGCATTTTAATGACTGGCCTGCCACGTCTCATTACGGGTATCTGCAAGGCTGCTCGGAGCAAAATTTAAGGACGCTACAGTAGTTTATTTCGTATTTATTTTAATTAAACATTAGCACTGATCTTGACCTGTTCTGTAGGTAGTGAAAGCGAAAATGCTGTGCTTATAAAGTGATTTCTGAAGGTCTTTGTGTAGCCAAAAATATATGTGGTCTCGCAGCGATTCCCTGTTTCTTTCCAGCCATGAGTTAACTGATGTCACTGCTGTGCCTGCTAAGGAAGCCTGAGCAGCTGAGTTTGCCCGATGTGCGGGTGAGTGAGCAGGTAGCACTACCCGCGGACCAGGAGCCGTTTTGGAGTCTGTAGATTCACGTAGACCAGTGAAGGGTATCACTGGGTTTGTGGAAAGACTGGGGCCTTGAAGGGTGTGCACAAATCTGTGCGATTGTGGTCGTCTGGTTGGTCCCATTTCTTCTTGCCAGGTAGGAGATGGAAGGCAAAATCTTAGTCCTTGAGAGAGATTTCTAATTCTTCCTTAACATTGGGAATTGGGGGATGGATCCCTTCTGTCAAGGAGCCCGTTTTCTGCCATAGGTGGCAGCCCATGGTCTCTGACAAAAGACGATGCACTCCTAGGAATCTCTCATTTATTAAACTCTCCAGTGTGAGGTGCTGTGCTCAGCAACGCGCCAGGATATGAACATAGGAGACCCCACCCAAGCTCCACCGGGTACAGATAGATAAACAAAAAACCCTGGGAGAAAGAACTTCAACAGTGCTAGAGAGAAATGCCCAGAGGGGTGCAGAGGGGGCAATGAGCCCTGGGGATTGAGATGAGGATCCCTGAATCACGGATGCCTCATAGTCCTATCACACTAATCAGAACCCGCAGATATTTACTGTTCCTGAGCACTAAGTAGGTCACGCTCGGTAATGGAATTCCCTAGTGTCATTCTGGCTTTTAACTGAACGTCATTCTGAAGGATCTTTGGATTAGGTATTGACACTTTGGCATTGGAAACTATGTCAGCCAGATATTGGATACAATTTGGCAGGTCTTTAAAAAGAAGTATTCTGTCACAAAGCATGTATTTTGTCATTACAACTATATAAAAATACCTACGTGTGTGGCCAGTATCCAAATAGAAATAAGCATGATGAAGGTAGTTATTTTATAGTGGTGAGATTATAAATTAATTTTTTATAAAATACCTTTTCAATATTGTATCGCCTCCAATTTAAAGATAGAAGAGCAAATATTTCTTCTGTTACAGCCAAAACATTACATTTTAACAAATCATGGGAAAAGCATCAATGGTGAGGTTCAGAAAGGGGATCTTAAAATAACTCAAGAATAGTAACGTTTCATGGAAATTCTGAACTTTGGTCAGAGAACTTGAAAGGGGGTTGAAAACAGAGACATATTTTTAGGGAAATGCAGGACGCTTTTTAGAAGTCAGCAGATCCTAGTTATTAGGGATTTGCTGCGGATATTTTTCAAACATCGGAGCAAAACTAAGAACATTTTAAATTTAAGAAGGGAAGATTCTCCCATAATCACAGAAATGCCACAAACCAAACTGTCTTCCTATTTGTTCCTTATACTCTAACATTTGCCCACGTATACACAAAAATTTAACATAGCTGTAGATACATTTTATTCAGTTCCCCCCCACCAAAAGACTACGTGTTACTTTTACCCAATACCATTTTATTTAAAATATTTGAAAGGGATTACTGACTACATTTTAAAACATTGTTATTCTGGAACATTTGTTGAACTTGAACTATTTTGCCTTCTCTAAAAAATATAATAATAATAATATCAAGATTATGGCTAAAAGGAAAGAGATGTCAGTCTTGTCATCTTCCACTTGGACAGAGATGAGTTAAGGTGATGGTCATGGACGGCCTGGACTGCCACCCCTCGGGGTGACTCAGCAGAGATGCTGCTGGCCCTAAGGTCCCTTCTAACGCTCCCGAGCCTTTGCTTCTAGGAGACTGACAATCTAGAACGTTGAGCTGCAAATGGAGACCCAGCGCAGAACCTGCGCCAGAACCCTCTGGTGTCTCGTCCTGGGAAGCAGGGCGCACGGTGGCAACGCAGGCGACGCTGCAGGGTTCAGTCCTGGGCCTGCCTTCAGGAGCCTCCTTGGCGGGGCCAGCCCTAACTAAGCTTTGCCCTTTTAAAACCAAATTGCTTTTTGCAGTTTAAGCTCCTGACCATTTCCTGTTCTGCCCGGATTCAGCCTGCAGAGCCCGTGGCGCCCTCTGGGCGCGGTCCTGGGAGAGCAGCAGCCGCGGTGCCCGGCCAGGTGGAACCGCCCCGCAGACAGCCCGGGACCGCTCCCCGCGGCCGCTGCCGTTGGGGCACAGCGCCATCTCGTGGGCGAAAGAAAAAAGCCCCCATTGCTTTTTTTTTTGGTGGACTACCTTTGAAATGGACTGAGTCAACGTCCTCATTTGATACCCAAGGAGCTTGAGGCCAAAGCAAACCCAGAGAAGGAAATGCATTTTAAGAATGTCGCCCAGCCAGCTAGTGGCGGCACTGATGCTACAGAAACTCATCATTTGAGACGAAGCTCAGCGTTCTTGGCACCATACCAGGGTGAGGAACCCAGAAGGTGAACAAGCTAATTTCGGTTGAGTGGCATTTCAGAGCTCTGCTGAGGTGGAGGTGAACATATGCTGCGGCTGATGTCTAAAGAGAAGGTGTCAGTTATTTACTGCTCTGTATGATGCCTGCCTTGGCTGGACTTTCTCGGGATGGGTGCAGCCAGAGCAAATTCAGTTGTCTGCCCCGCCCTTCCCGCCCTAATCTGCCCTGAAACTCAGCCGTGATAGGACTGTGTAAATCACACTGCATTAGGGAGCAGGAAGTGCCACAGAAGGCTACTTGTGTCTGGAGGGTGGGGCAGGGAAAGAGACCTTGTAGGTTGCCAGCCCCAGCCTTCCCCAGCCCCTCTCTTCTCCCAGGGAAAAATTTTGAGCCTCTGTTCTCAGTCCTACCTGCTTCTCCCACTTCTGAGAAACTCCTGCAACTCTAGGTTCCTGGTCCCCAGGTACAGAGGCTGCCGAGATCCCAGCCACGCAGGAGGCACCCTTGTTTGCTGCCCTATAGAGTCTGCTGTGACCAGTTTTAAATCAGACTGCTGTGAGGAACTGCATAGTGCCGGGGCTTTGTAGCCAATCTACGGCTAAAAGGCATTTGCGCCGACTGACTGTTACCCATGATTGCGAGGGGGAAATGCACGCTGCATTATTCAGTGTCAGTTTGAGGGGTGGAGGGAAAGGTTAAAGCCACTGCCTAACTTCAATCCTTCAAAATGAAATCCTAAATGTTGACTTGAAACATATGGCTATGCTTTGGGATAAATCTTAGTCTAGTTTCTCCTGGCTGTCCCAAATCAGCAACAAGATTTCTCGGCTGCATTCTCTTCCTTTAGAGCCTGGGCCTTCCCTTGACTCCAGGACCGTCATCCTAGCAGGAAGGATGAGCCCATCTTGCCTTAAACTGAAGATGGAAGATCGCTTGCAGGGTCTTGAGCTGGAATTGTGAGTATGATAGGTCTGCTGTTCACCTTTAAACCTACTCCTTTGATTTTACTTTTTAACTAAAAAGCTGAGTAGAGTAAGGGAAAGTTTTAATGACCTTTATTTTTCTATCCCAGGGAATCTGACTCAGGGACTTTTGTGGACTGGAGTGTCCTGAACTGGCCAAGCCTTGACAAAACCTTGGGTGCCCAGGGCGCTGGCCGAGTCAGCAGCATCACATGGCACGGCTTGCCCTATGATACGGGCAGAACGTTCTCTAAGTTCTCCAGATGACACAACCTGCTGCCAGGCAGCCCCCAAACAGAAAGCCCACACCCCTCCCCAGATCCTGCCTCCTCTGCTTCTGTCACCTCTCCAGACCCGCTGGCCTGCTCTCCAAAGCTCATCCTCCTCCAACGCGCTGGGTTAAAACTGGGCCTTGTTGCTGTGTCCGTGAGTCGGCTGAGACGCAGACACGAAGACAGTCCTGCTGTCCGGGCCAACACATCCCTGGAAAAGGAGTTGTAAAGAATGTCTTCACGATGAAGGCCATATGTTCCCGCCGGAGCATAGTATAGCTGGGGTGCACGTCTAACCAGAGACACGGCACCAAATGCATCACAGCGATATCCCCAGCACGGCCTAAAAGCCACCGTGTCCTGACACCTCTGTGATCAATTGTCAGAAAAACCCTCCGATGAGCCTTTTGCTCTTGATTCTGGCAGGGCCTCAGCTGGCTCCTCAGTGTCCGGTGGTGAGCTGTCCCTCCCCAGCCCCTTTCTTTCCTCTCCTTGTCTGGAGCCATGAGGCCCTGGCCATAGTTTTGCTTTGCCTGAGCCTTACCCTTCCCCCCTCTTAGCTGAAGTTAAGTTTCTGTTTCCCAGGAATGGTGAGGTTCGCTTTACTGCCAGTGACCTCATATGCATATCATGCTGCTGATTGGTCAGTTCTTTTTTATTTCTAATTTGCATTGTGATTGGGCGTTCCCCTCTCACTTGTCTATACAAGCTGTAACCTCATGCTCAATAAAGGAGACTTGATCAGAAT
>CAUYRT010059326.1:0-29536 GCA_963574885.1 Lepilemur ruficaudatus
TAAGAACATTCAGGCTGGGAGCGGTGGCTCACGCCTGTAATCCCTACACTCTGGGAGGCTGAGGCGGGAGGATAGCCTCAAGGTCAGGAGTTTGAAACCAGCCTGAGCAAGAGCGAGACCCCATCTCTATCAAAAATAGAAAAAAGTAGCCGGCCAGGGTGGTGCATACCTGTAGTCCTAGCTACTCAGGAGGCTGAGGCAGTAGGATCGCTTGAGCCCAGGAGTTTGAGGTTGCTGTGAGCTAGGCTGACACCACGGCACTCTAGCCTGGGCAACAAAGTGAGACTCTTGTCTCAAAAAAAAAAAGAACATTCAAAGGATTTTGTTTCTTGTAGAGTTGAATGGGGAGGGGAGAGGAGGGTGTTAGCAGAAGGTTGAAGCAGCAGATTCATCATCCGAAAGTTTCAGGGTCTGTCATGGTGTTTGAGGAAGTTCCTGAGTTCATCAGAGCTGCTCCGTTCCTCAGGAGGGCTAGACATTTCCCTCAGTTTGCATCTGGGCACAAATAATGTTTCTTAGTCCCTGGGACTCTGTTTTCGGTAGGTGGTTTTTTTGTTTTGTCTTTTGTTTGTTTGCTTTATTCTTTTTAGATGAAACTTTTCTGAGAACCATGACTTCTAGAATGAGTGCATTCTCTAGGGTCATGGCCCCACAGGCGCTCTGGGCATCTGGCAAAGTGGTAAGCACTGCAGATAGGCCACCAGTCCATGGGTGGATGGAAGGAGATTGACGTGGCCAAAGTTCCTGGCTAATGTCCACACCATTTTGTTGGATCCCCAGTGTCCTCTGGGATCCAGTTATCTAGGGTCTGTTTTGTAGCCACATAACCTTGACTCAGCTGCTTATGATTTAAAATTTCAGATTGGCCTGTGCTCACCAAACCTGCCAATTTATAATTTGTGGGGCTAATGTACCCATTTTGCAGTGGGTCATGAGTTTGCTATTCTAGGCCAGACCACTCAGGGACTGAGTTGTATATAAGAACATTGCTTTGTAAACATTAATCAGAAGTTTGCTGGCTGGACGTGGTGGCTGATGCCTGTAACACTGGGAGGCTGAGGCAGGAGGATGGCTTGAGCCCAGGAGTTTGAGGTTGCTGTGAGCTAGGCTGATGCCACTGCACTCTAGCCCGGGCAACAGAGTGAGACTCTGTCTTGGGGGGGGAAAAAAAAAACCACTAAGTTTGGTAACTGGGTGTGCTTAAGAAACATTTCACTCAACTCGTAAGCATTGTTCTTACACTGGATATTTTGAGGTCTGGGTGAGCAATATGTATTCTAGAATGAAAGCCTGAATGGGCGGTGGTAGAGAGACAGAATACTTTTATCTTCCCAGTTAAAAACATGCCCTTCATTAATTTGGAGGAGTTCGTAGGCTTTGTTTTTGTCTTTCCTCAGATAACCCTGTTGTCTTTTAAACATGTTCGTGTACACTAAAGAAAGTTGCCAAATAGGTGTGCCTTGTCACAGCCTGCAATTCTGCAGGTCTGTGGCTGGTCTTTGGGCAGGTGACACTGGACAGGTTTAAGGACTAAGGGAAGGTCCATACTGGAAATACAGCAGTGAGTCAGATGGGTGAAGGTCCCTGATGGCCTGTTAGTGGCTTAGATGGGCAAGGCCTTATTTCAGCAAGAGCTGGCTGAGCTGGAGAGTCCTGGGCCCCTCCAGAGAAGGCCTTCGTTAGAAGTTGGGACGTGGGGGTGTCCTGTGGCTCAGAGCCTGGCAGTTGCATGGGTAAGGGCGTGTTGGGTGTTGAAAGGGCCTTGCTGATAGTGAATCAGGACATTTTCGTTCTCTTGGAAGTGTTGTTGAACAACCAGGACTGAGAGTGTGCTGCACGATATATGGATGCTTTTGTCAACATAAAAGAGCCCGAGGGAATGAAGCTGTTCACTTACAGTCCTCCCAACCCATGGATGTGTTCATTTGTGCTTGGTCCCTGTAGGTGCTTCATAGGCATACCTAATCCTACATGATTGAAATGCAGTTTTCTGCTTTTCCATTTGATGTTTGTTCCCTGCGGATCTCCACTTTTTTTGTCACGGTTAATGACTACAATGAGGTAGCAAATGACTGTCTTAATTTATTTCACCGTCCCCCATTGTTCGGTATCAAATCAGAACATAATCCCACAGAAGAGAAGTCTCTTGCACATGCTAATGCAACAATTTTAAATAAAGAAGAGCTCCAATAACCGACCTAAACAAAACATTTTAGAGGTGCCCAAATGGATAGCTGAACTTCCCCGCCTCTGTACTCCAAACTTCCCCAAACACTTTGCACTCCTGCTGAAACGTGTAGCTTTCTTGCTTCAAGGAACTAAATTTGCATTTCTTTTTCAATGTTCAGGAAGCAGAGAAAGGTGTGAAATTCCTAACATTGCCACCAGTGTTACATCTGCAACTGATGAGATTTATGTATGACCCACAGACGGACCAAAATATCAAGATCAATGATAGGTAATCTATAGCGTAACACGAAAGTTAAGATTTCATCATCAGCCTGACTTTCCGGACTGGTCTCAGTGCTCTTTGTTCGGTCTTTGTATTTTCAGTTTCCTCTCTGATTTCGGGTTCTCTTCTGACTCAGTGTTTCAAGAGTTGTAATGTCAAAGGGATAATTTTACATAAGAGATTTCAAATGCTGCTCTCTCTGAGTGGATTTCTCCCTCTAAAGGACACTTTACCTGACTCCATCCATACTCTCTGCTGAGGGGACTGAAGTTCAGGATGATAGGGAAGGTTATTTCTGTGTCATAGATTCTGCATTTACCAGATTTCTAGTACATTTAATCTAAGCCAAACCGTAGATGTTTGTAGATTCCTCAGATGTGGAATTTGGTACTAGTTTATTTGTTTAAATAAGATTCTCTAGTGCTTTGTAATCTCACAGTTGGCACTGGCATCTAGAATTTGCTGGAATTTTCAAGAATGCTAAAATACATGTTTGTGCCCTGTTACACGCAGTTTTCCAGAGTAAGATACCAGATTCAAGAGTGACAGTACTTTGCTTTGGCACCCCTGATGCTGAATGAAATCTTATCAAGAAGATCAAATTTTATGAAGATAACAATTTAGAAACAAATCAATTTTATTATGTCTATAGAAGTCACAGGATGAGAACTCTCTTTTTACTTTGGTTTTTCCACACTGCTCAAATTGTCTGTTGGCTGGGTGCAGTGGCCCATGCGGCATAATCCTAGCACTGTGGGAGGCCAAGGCGGGAGGATTGCTTGAGCTTAGGAGTTCCAGACCAGCCTGAGCAAGAGCGAGACTCCGTCTCTACTAAAAATTAGCCAGGCTTGGTGGTGCACACCTCTAATCCCAGCTACTTGGGAGGTTGAGGCAGGAAAATCACCTGAGCCCAGGAGTTTGAAGTTCCTATGAGCTAGCCTGACACCATGACCCTCTAGCCTCAAAAAAAAAAAAAAAGAAAGAAAGAAACATAGTGTATCCTCAGTGGTCTAACTCTTAGGTTTTCATAATCATTTGTTGATATATTTTGAATTATCCATAGCCTAGAAATTCACATTGTGTACTGTAAGACTGACTATATAATATCCTTGGATTTAAAACTTTATTAGGGATCTTATTACTTTATATGCATTTTCCTCATAAATCTAAATTCAAATTTTATGTTGACATATGAAAAATTCTTTTAAGCGGGGGCTACCTCAAAAGTAGCTCGCTGGGTTTCTCAAAGTCATACTTTTCCCATTAATGTTGAACCATTGAATTAGAAAACCTTACAATAAATAAAACCAAAAAGTACAATATTTTATGTATAAATGAATTTCTTTTAAAATGTTTTTTAATAGGTTTGAGTTCCCAGAACAATTACCCCTTGATGAATTTTTGCAAAAAACTGATCCTAAGGACCCTGCAAATTACATCCTCCACGCAGTCCTGGTTCACAGTGGAGATAACCATGGTGGACATTATGTGGTTTATCTGAACCCCAAAGGGGACGGCAAAGTAAGTGTTGGCTCGGGTGGAACGCAGTGCTCATTAGGAGATGAACACTAACACGGCGCTGTGGCCATGTCTCCTTCCTGCTTGATGAGCTTGTGAGCTCAAGGTTCCTTCCTGGCCTCACATTGATCTGTCTGTTCCCTGGCTGCTAAGTGCTAATTTCCTGTCTATTTAATTGCTGAGATTTTAAAGGTAAATAATACATTAGTGATTGTACTTTGTTAGTAATGAACATTGGGCTTATGTCTAATGTGAGATACAATGCCTTACATCTTATGTGAGACCCAGCACTGGCTGACTCGAGGAGGCCGTGTTGCTTGCATCTGACCCTCTGTGCCCGTCCTCCATGGTGTCTTCTGTGTGGCTTCATCATGTGATTTTCATCATCTTCCTTGGGAGAATAGAGGGCAGGATACCCATTTTGCAGATGAGGGTCTCAAAATGCTTGTCCAAGACCACAGGGCCAATGAGTAACAGAACAACAGAGCAAGGGTCCAGGCCACTGGCTCCTGCCAAGGGAATGTGATGGGGAGGGATCCTCACAGCATGAGACAGCAATGAAGAATGCCTTCAACTGTAGCGTTCATTACCGTTTAAAATGGCTCGATCCACGACAGAGACTGGGCAGTAACTATCATGCATAAGTTATGTTGACTTTTTTTAAAGTCAGGCCCTCACTTGCTTTGATAAAATGACATGGGATAAGGTAACATCCCATGTCATTTTGTAACCACAGCATAAAATTTTATCATTATATTAGGCATGCTCAATATGGCTTTCTTAAGTTTGTAAAGAGTTGGTATTGTCAGTAGATTGAACTTAAGTGGAAAGTGGGCTATTTGAGTAGATACGAAAAAATGCCTCTGGGTAAGTAGCAGCAGTTCCCACAGAACGTTGAAGACGGGAGCACTGATGCGTTTTATAAGGGGATGCCCGAGACAGGTGCTGGGCCCGCACACCGTCTGCCTTCTAGCGCTAGGCTCCTCCTCCGCACTGCATCTCTGCTGACGTTCTGTTGCTTTCCCTCCAGTGGTGTAAGTTTGACGATGACGTCGTGTCGAGGTGTACTAAAGAAGAAGCGATTGAGCACAATTACGGAGGCCACGACGATGACCTGTCTGTCCGGCACTGCACCAATGCGTATATGTTAGTTTATATCAGGGAATCAAAACTGAGTGAGTAGAGCGGGTTTTTGTTTCATCCTTTACTTTGGTAAACTTTTTTAGTTGTACCGTGAATCCACCAACAGCCTTGCTTGTCCAAACACATTTTGTATTTACTCTGCCCCGTTGTGAAGCAAGTCGGGCTCGGCTTGTGTGTTCTGATGTAAACTCGTGATACTAAGTAATTTTGCTTGAATAGATTATTTTATTGAAGGTGACCTAGACTTTAGACCTTCTAAGGAAGGGAAGGTAGGTCTGCACAGAGGTGAAAGGATGCATTTGTCCTGCAGGTGAAGTTTTACAGGCTGTCACAGATCACGATATTCCTCAGCAGCTGGTGGAGCGATTACAAGAAGAGAAAAGGATCGAGGCCCAGAAGCGGAAGGAGCGGCAGGAGGCCCACCTCTACATGCAAGTGCAGGTCCGCCCCGCCCCGCCCCCGGAGAGCGCGCACGTGGTGCCCTGAGCTTGCTCTCTCGCCCAGTGTGACTGTCGACAGGTCAGGGCCATTGTGCCCCGAGCTCATGTGGGCAGCTCCATGAGCATTTTTAATGTCCGGCCTCTTGGGTTAGCTGGTTTGCGTTAGCTGGCGGGTGCTTCCTGAGTGACTGCGTGGGCCAGTTCAGGATTAAGGGCTTAGATGTTAGTGCTTGTGGAAGGCACAGAGGGGATTGGAGAGTGGGAGGGGTCGCCACACAGTTGGGCCTCCAGCTGGTGCTCGATAGAGGAGCAATTGTGTTGAAATATAGACTGCTCTCCTGAATCAATACCTGAGTTAGTTTTGGTCATCTTATGAAGTTTTTCTTCATGATCTTCTGAAGAAATGTCTTTGGAACAAAAGAGTAGCTTTTAGGATTTTAGTATTGTAACTTGTTCAGCGTGGACTCATGCTGTTTGTCAGTTGTAAACTCCGTTCTGTGCTCTCAAATGTGTATTCAGATAGTTGCAGAGGACCAGTTTTGTGGCCACCAAGGAAACGACATGTACGATGAAGAGAAAGTGAAGTACACTGTGTTCAAAGTACTGAAGAACTCCTCGCTTGCCGAGTTCGTCCAGAACCTCTCCCAGACCATGGTGCGTGCCAGTCCTTCTGGTGGCTTTTCTTAGGCCGACTTCCAGGTTCCACCTTTCTTCTGTATCACTAGAAAACACTAACCACCTTTGGGGATAGGCACTGTGTTCAGTCACTGCCTAGAAGTGAGGTAAATGTCCTGTGTGACAACTGAGTCTAAGAAAAATACTCTCAATATTCTAGAGCTCTTGACTCTAGTACAGGGGAATCCACGAGGTTTCAGAAACATGTTTCTGCCCTTTTGAGCTAGTCTTCCCATAGAATTTGCAAAGAAGGAAGTTGCACATGAATGTTAATATCCCCCTGCCCTGAGAATGGGCACTCAAGCCCTGGAATACAGCTGACCTGAGGGATCAGCTGACCCTTACACCCTGACAGTTGTCTAAGTCAGTAGGGAGAGTTGTAATTATGATTTTTTTTTTCCTTGTAATCACAAAACCAGGCTGGGCTGGGCACAGTGGCTCATGCCTGTAATCCCAGCACTTTGGGAGGCTCAGGTGGGAAGATCTCTTGAGGCCAGGAGTTTAAGATCAGCCTGGGCAACATAGCAAGACCCGGTCTCTACAAAAAATAAAATCACCTGGGCATGGTAGCATGTGCCTATAGTTCTGGCTACTTGGGAGGCTCAGGCAGCAGGATCACTGCCCCATGAGTTTGAGGCTGCAGTGAGCTATAATGATGCCACTGCACTCTAACCTGGATGACAGAGGGAGACCTTGTCTCTCTTCAAAAAAACACAAACAAAAGAGACAATCATTAAGTTGATGATATAGGACTAAAATATGAACTCGTTTTTCATTTTGAACGTTTTTTTCAGGGATTTCCACAAGATCAAATTCGGTTATGGCCCATGCAAGCAAGGAGTAACGGAACAAAGCGACCAGCAATGTTAGATAATGAAGCAGACGGCAATAAAACAGTAAATATTGTTGATAATAGCATATCTCATTTGGGACCGTGCAGAAGGCTTCGCCCTCTGCACTTAGTGCACCTTGTTTCCTTTTTGGTCCAGTTACATAGAACGGACATTTTCTTCAGTACTTGAGTGTAGTTTTTCAGTCTGTCACCTAAGCCATTAGAACCTTCTAAAATCAGCATCTCTTTTGGAAATAGATGATTGAACTCAGTGATAATGAAAACCCTTGGACAATATTCCTGGAAACAGTTGATCCCGAGCTGGCCGCTAGTGGAGCGACGTTACCCAAGTTTGATAAAGATCGTAAGTGCCCGCGAGTCGCCTGACTGCGCTTAGAGCGTAGAGCTGGGTTCTTCGGTGGTTGTTCCAAACACATGGGGTTAAGCATTGAAGAAAGATCTGTTCCTTAATTCCACAAATGCTCCTTCCCGCGTTCAAGGCCTCCTGATGAGGTCAAATAAGACTGGGCTGTGAGGCGGGGAGACGCCGGCAGCAGCGTGGGGCTGTTCTGTTCCTGGGCTCTGCCTCTGTGTTGTGCTACCCGCCGTGATCAGAGCACGTAGAGCAGGGTTGCAGGATGTCACAGGCCAGATAGTAAATAGCTCGGCCTTTTCTGGCCGTAGAATCTGTTTGTCATTGTAGCAGTAAAGCTGCCACGGAGAATATGTAAGTGAATGCTGTCTGCCAGTAAGGTTTATTTACAAAACAGGTGGGTCGGAATTTGCTGACGCTTGATATAAAATGCCAGAAGTCTTTTTGCCCTGGGTGGTCACGTTTAGCAAAGACTAAGCTCTTAACGTATCTTTGTGTGGTAACCCTTGTCCAGCTAGTTAGTGCCAGGTCTCTGTGAACTAGGATTTCTAAATTCCAGTGCTCTTAATACCAGCTTCGCTGCCTCAGATGTAGCAGTTCCCATGAGTTTGATGTGGGAAAGATCTCTTCAGTCGCGGCATCAGCCTCTTGAGCAAACCTCCTCTGGCACGGTAACTAACTGTTAGGGCCTTGAGCTGTCATCTCCGTTGTCACTGAGCAGCCAGTGAACTTACCGGCAGTCTTGTTCTTTAACATTGTACCGAGCATTACGATCCTAACAAAACTTGTTTATTAACCCTGTAGATGATGTAATGTTATTTTTGAAGATGTATGATCCCAAAACACGGAGCTTGAATTACTGCGGGCATATCTACACACCAATATCCTGTAAAATACGTAAGTCCTTCCTGCACTTGCCTTCTAGGGAGGCCTTTGCTCGGCATGTTACAGCCGCGTATTTAGAAACTTCTCTCTCCTAGGTGACTTGCTCCCGGTTATGTGTGACAGAGCAGGATTTGGTCAAGATACTAACCTTATCCTCTATGAGGTCTGTGTGGCTCATTGTTTCACGATCAGTGTATCATTAGTAGTTTGGGGGTGGGAGGCTGTTGTTTATTTTGCTTTCTCTGAATTTATCATGTGAAGTCTATACCTGACTCCTGACTTGGGGGCCTCAGGTAATCTTCAGGATCACATTTTTAGACTCATGATTTTAAAAAAATCAACTATTTAAGAGCAGTAATTAATTTCATATTTAGGGATGTTTCAATTTAGTTTTTTCTATTAGCATTTTAACTAACTAAAAATGTGGGTGGACAGAATTGGGGTCAGAGAAAGTACTTAAAGCATAGTGAAGACTGTACGGCCGTGTTACACGTGAGATAAACGGTGCCATGTAACCGTTTTATATCTTTTACTACAGGAAGTTAAACCGAATTTAACAGAGCGAATTCAGGACTATGACGTGTCTCTTGATAAAGCCCTGGATGAACTAATGGATGGTGATATTATTGTGTTTCAAAAGTATGTACTTTTTTGAAGAGTTTTATCACTTTGTACTAATGTCAGAAGTTTTCTTGTCGTTGGGCCAAGACACGTTTGTGTCTAGACCCTGTGCCATGTTTTGCTGAGAGCATCTCAGTGCTGACAGTAGCTGGCCTTCTCTAGGTTTTGGAATTAGGGGTGGGGAACATTTTTTTTTTTTTTTTTTCGTGAAGACAGATTCCTATGTGGGTGGGGAACATCTTTATCATGTAAAGCTTTCTTCTCACACCCTAAAAATGTCAACAAGTGAGCATGATGGCTCTGGGGGAGGGGGGCTTTATGGAATAACAATTGTTTTCCTTCCCCTAAAATGTATGAAATTCCTTAAAATGCACCTACTTAGGTAATTCATTTAGATCTGCGTGCATGTAATCCAGCAGCTCTGTGGTCTTAGATATTACATGAAAGCAGTGGAGCCTGAGCCCTGCCGCCTGCCAGTCCTGTGGGCATGGCACTGCGTCCTGGGTGTGTTTGTCTATGAAGGGGGCACTGTTGTCTCGAGCATGTTCTGGTTTTGTAGGGACACTGAGAATGTGAAGCAGCCAGCACTATGCGTGGCTCAGAGCACATCTCCCAGACGTTGTTTTTCTTTTCTTTTACTTTTTTTTTAAATATATATATTTTTAGTTGTCCAGCTAATTTCTTCCTATTTTTTTAGTAGAGACGGGGCCTTGTCCTTGCTCAGGCTGGTCTTGAACTCTTGAGCTCAAACGATCTGCCCGCCTTGGCCTCCCAGAGTGCTAGGATTATAGGCGTGAGCCACTGCGCCCGGCCTGCTTTTCTTATTGTACCTTGCTCACAGAGGGAGCTGAGGCGGGCTCCCAGCAGCCTGGACGAGAACTCTAAGTTTATATTGCAAGAGAACCTGTTGGTGTCACTGTTGCATAAAAGATGTCATTTTTACTGCCGACTACCCGCCATGGACTTTGATTCAGTCTGTAAACCTTTCCCCCTCTCCCAGGGATGACCCTGAGAATGACAACAGTGAATTGCCCACTGCAAAGGAGTACTTCAGAGACCTCTACCATCGCGTTGATGTCATTTTCTGTGATAAAACAATCCCTAATGACCCTGGATTTGTGGTGACATTGTCAAACAGAATGAATTATTTTCAGGTATTTAAGAAACGTTCTTCTCCCCTTCAGATTCCGCACCAGGAAGACCAGTTTCTTTTTTGAAATGCTTGTTAAAGAAGCTGTCTAATGGGCTTGGTTCAGAAGTGGGGGGGTGTTACAACCCCGTTACCTGAGGAAATTGCCCGTGGAAGTGGCTTCAGGCTGATGCTCAAAGTGAAAGTCCTTTTAAAAGTGATGGTTAGATACGCGGCTCCCATGGAATATAGTTATTCCTGTTAAATAGTAAATTTCTGGGGAATTTAAATTCAGGCTGCTCATGCCACATTTTAAGTAATTAATCATGAAGTTTGTTGAGCACATTTCAATTCTTTCCCTAAAATGTGAGCCTTGCTTTCTGTCTCGTGGTTTGTTTGTGTCTCGCAGGTTGCGAAGACAGTTGCACAGAGGCTCAACACGGATCCAATGCTGCTCCAGTTTTTCAAGTCTCAAGGGTAAGCCGCACTCAGAAACCCCTGTCGTTTGGTCCGTACCTCATGCTTTCCATAGTTCACCAAAACATCTGGCAACTAATGTTCATAAGTAGCTAGCCACATCACCTGTCATGCCATTTCTTGCTTAGTTTCAGATAGCATTGTCACCACTCACAGCTTGACCATATTACTCTGAGATGTCAGAATAACCGTCAGCCCCATCTAAAGCCAGACTTACCCTAGATACATGATCAGTCATCTCCCATGTGTCCAGCTGTGTCAGTCCCTGCCAGGTTTCTGTGTGCAGTGCTACCACTGCAGAGCATTCAGGTGTGACAGCCAGAGGTACTTAGGTCTTGGGAAACAGGAGTATAAAGCTGAGCCCTATGTCAGGTCCAAGTTTCATGTCTAGGTGTAAGGGCAGTGGTTTGCTTTTATGCTCACTCACAGATACTTGTGTTAGGCAAATAAACAAGTCATTTATTTATATGCTGTTTTCTTGTGTAGTTATAGGGATGGCCCAGGTAATCCACTTAGACATAATTATGAAGGTACTTTAAGAGATCTTCTACAGTTCTTCAAGCCCAGACAACCTAAGAAACTTTACTATCAGCAGGTATGAGTCCAAATTAATGTAACTGTGGCTATAAAGAGAAGGCGTGAGTTTTTGTGGAAATGTATCTAAATTGAGTCTCTCTTTTCTTACAGCTTAAGATGAAAATCACAGACTTTGAGAATAGGCGGAGTTTTAAGTGTATATGGTTAAACAACCAATTTAGGGAAGAGGTAAGTTTTGTTTAAAATACCATGCATGAGTTTTTATTTTACTGGAGCTTATTGTTTTAGTATATCACCAGCTCTTACACTAAAACAACAAAAGAAAAGCACTTTCTAAATGATAGCAGGTAGTAAATGCCCCCTGGCCCAGGGTCTCCTGCCTGGTACGATCTTCTCAGGCCTTTGGGGTGAACAACAGTGTTGAGCTAACAGAGCTCCCTGTAATCTTTTCTTACTGATTGGGAGATGTTGCTGCTTGGCCCAGGGGAAGTATCCTGCTCAAACTGTTCCTGCCTTGGCCGGGTCCCAGTGGGTCCAGCAGGCCTCTGAGTGGAGCAGACGTTGACTCTGCTGTGCACGCACTTCCCTCATCCACCAGCACAGGCTGCTCACTGTCACCTGCTTGCTCCAAACAAGACTGTCCAGCTGTACCTTTAAGTGGTTCCTGTAGACGATTGCTGCCCACTTGGATACCACGTTGTTCACCTTTCTAGCTCTAGCAGCGCTGAAGGAAGATTGGAGCCATAACCAGCCTTCCCCGTGTAGCGTGAAGCCCACAGTGTACCTGGTCTGTTACCTGGACCAGCTTCACTCTCGCTGCTGAGAATTGGGAAAGCTCTTGGACGGCCCTTCAAGGGATCACGTCCTGAGAGGCTGCTCTAAATGGCAAGGTTTTTGCATAGAGCATTTGTCTATAGAAATGAGTCTTTGCATCCTGACCTGCTAATAATACTGGGTGGGCTCTGGGTTAATGCTGATCTGCCCACCCTGAGTGAGCTCACAGGGGAGGGACCACCGGGTGGGAACATAGACAAGGACATGTTGGGCCAGCTGGAGACAATTGAGAACAACCTGGGCAGCTTTTCCTCCTTCCTGTTTGTCGTTGCAGACCTTTTGTTTTCTGCAAAGTGCTTATTTCATCTTTCCATTGCTTAGGAAATAACACTATATCCAGACAAGCACGGGTGTGTCCGGGACCTGTTAGAAGAATGTAAAAAGGCTGTAGAGCTCGGGGAGAAAGCATCAGGGAAACTCAGGCAAGTATTTCTTGACTCCAAAGGTAGGGGTGGCATTGCCCCCCACCCCTCAATTAATGGAGATGGAGCACAGCCAGGGGCAGTGTGTGTCCTGGCCAAGTGTGGAGAGAGGCCGGTCTAGTGCAGAGGTTTATAGACACTTCGCAGTTAAGCCATTTTCCTCCTTTCCCCCTTATCTCCTGATATTAATGAGCTGTAGAAAACAGGTGAGATTCAGGTAGAAAAGCCAAGCAAAGAAAGGATATGAATCAAACTGTGAATGATCAATGAGAAGTTGGGTCACCCCGAATCTGTCCTGCCAGCATGCAGGCCATAGAAAAAAGCCCCCAGTTTGATGATGAGTGTTCATTTTAGGGAGTTGGGCACTATTCCTAGCATTTTGCCTTATAGTCAGCTTGTAGGACAAACAGCCTTTGGGGCTATTTGCTTTCCAATATGTTTTCCTTGGAATTTTAATAAAACAATGAATGAGATGTTAATCTGTTATCTAAAGAGTAGGCGAGGAAAACATCTGGTCCTGCCTACCTTGAGTTCCTTTTGGGAAAGGCTTACCCAGGCCTAGGAGCCTTGCCTCACTTTATCTCTGCGCCTGCGTGTGGCCACCTGCACTAAGACCCGCTGAGTCCTGTGATCTCATGCCCTGCGGGGACCACCTGGTCCATGTTCTTTTGTCTGCTCCCCATGAGTACCTGCTTCTTACATTTCAAACCCTCTTAAAAATAAGAGGACAAGCACACACTGTGTTAGCTTTATAGATGCAGTTTTCTTTTCTAGAAAACTATTTGTGATCATTGTTCTATTTTTACACAAATACATGTACTCATTTCACTTTCTTGCCCTTGTTTTTTCTTTGTTCAGGCTGCTAGAAATTGTAAGCTACAAAATTATTGGTGTGCATCAAGAAGATGAACTATTAGAATGTTTATCTCCTGCAACGAGTCGAACGTTTCGAATAGAGGTAAATGTTCCCTTGTTGGCAGAGTTTGCCAGGCCTCTGGGTGGGACGGGGCCTGTCTGCTTGCCTAAATACGAAAATGAGCCGTGTAAGTAGCTGAGTGTGTTTATGTACCAGTAGTGGAGGTGGGGTTTTTTTTTTTTGTTTTTTTTAAATCTTTTTTTTTGTTTGTTTGTTTGTTTTTTTTGGTTTTTTGAGACAGAGTCTCACTATGTTGCCTGGGCTAGAGTGCCGTGGCATCAGCCTGGCTCACAGCAACCTCAAACTCCTGGGCTCAAGCAATCCTTCTGCCTCAGCCTCCCAAGTGGCTGGGACTACAGGCATGCACCACCATGCCCAGCTGATTTTTTCTGTATATATTTAATTGGCCAATTAATTTATTTCTGTTAGTAGAGACGGGGTCTCGCTCTTGCTCAGGCTGGTTTGGAACTCTTGACCTTGAGCAATCCACCCGCCTCGGCCTCCCAGAGTGCTAGGATTACAGGCATGAGCCATTTTTTAAATCATTTTTAAGTGCTACTGGCATCAAGTACATTCTCATTGCTTTGCAGCCAGCTGTTCTTTTCCAAAGTTTTCCGTTTTCCCTAAACTGAAGCAGTCACCTTTCCTCAGCCCGTGGCATCTACCATTCTACTTTGGTTTTGAATTTGACAACTCTGGGTACCTCATGAGTGGAATCACGTAATATTTGTCCATAGAAATCAATCTTCAGTGTGGGCCACCAAACACCTCCAGACAGAGCCTGTGGATTGCTTGAATTTAGAGCTGTTGACATTTCCCCAGTACCTGGAATAATACATTATTTGGTCTCTATGCTCAGTTTTCTTTTGGAAAAAACTTAGATATCTTTGGCTCTGAACTCCTCGTCATTCTAGCTAGATGCAAGTATGGCACTTTGTTTTGGCAAAAATAGTCCGATGTCCTTGTTGGAGTGGTAAGTCATAATTTAAATGCGGCCCTTTTGTCTGCATTAACCGTGCTTACCCAAGCGTGTGTTCAACTCCGTGTCCCCAGGAAGTACCTTTGGACCAGGTGGACATAGACAAGGAAAACGAGATGCTCATCACAGTGGCTCATTTCCACAAAGAGGTGTTCGGGACATTTGGAATCCCGTTCTTGCTGAGGATACACCAGGTACGCTGTTTGTGGCAGGTTGAGCGCCTCCCGTCGAAGCGTACGTTTGGAATGGCCGCTGTTGCTCAGTGAGGGCCCTGCGTGGGCGGCTGGCCACGCTGCTGGCAGCACCAGGATGCGGGGAGGGGCGGCTGCGCTCACGTGTCCTCTGCCATTCCAGGGCGAGCACTTCAGAGAGGTGATGAAGCGGATTCAGAGCCTGCTGGACATCCAGGAAAAGGAGTTCGAGAAGGTATGCGCCTGGGGACCCGGTGACGGCGCGCTCAAGCCTTGACTGGGCACGTGGCCTGGATGTTTTTTGCTGGAGATGTGAGTTTTGGAGATACCCAGAAATAATGGAGGAGTTTAAATTTTTTTTTTCTTTTAGTTTAAATTTGCAATTGTAATGATGGGCCGACACCAGTACATAAATGAAGACGAGTACGAAGTAAATTTGAAAGACTTTGAGCCACAGCCTGGTAAGTGCCCGCTCTGCAGGGCAGTTTTCACTAAGCGAGAGTCCCCCCGGGGGCAGGGGGGTGGGGGAACCCAGTTGGGGGTGGGCAGCCCTGGGGTCCAGTGGCAGCTCTTCTCTTTGCACACCTGGGTGACCTGTAACCTGTGAATTCTTAGAAGATTAAAGTTTTGGGTATATAGTCAGTGGTGGCTAAAAACTTAGGACTGAAACGGTGGTGGCCCCGGGGGTGCAGGTCCTCTGACAGCACTGCATTCCAGAGGCCTCTGAGATGTCTTGTCAGGCTGTGGGCATCCTTGGCCCCAGGTGAGCATGCTGCTCAGACGCTCCTGGCCTCCCTGTGAACTCACACCTCAAGGCCTACAGGACAACGTGGTTCTGAATGTCCACGTTGGCCACTACTGATCCAGGGGTTCCAGGGTTGCTCTGTGGTCTCAGCTGCTTTTCTTTGTCCCCACCAGGTAACATGTCTCATCCTCGGCCTTGGCTAGGGCTTGACCACTTCAACAAAGCCCCAAAGAGGAGTCGCTACACTTACCTTGAAAAGGCTATTAAGATCCATAACTGACTTCCTTACCCCATGTGTCCGAGGCGAGGGACGGTGCGTGGGTGTGTGCCCCTTTTAACAGCGGAGAACTTTGGCACACACGCACACTCTCCGGAGTCGTCAGCAAAAGGATTTGCTGCTGATGTTAATTTTATTTTGTTGAGGCTGTTCAGTTTGGCTTCTCTGTATCTATTGACTGCCCTTTTGAGCAAAATGAAGGTGTTTTTATAAAGCTTGGATGCCAATGAGAGTTATTTTATGGTAACCACAATGCGAGGCAGCTGTGAGCGTAACAGGGAGAAAGAAGAAGGTTAGCAGATGCAGGTCCCCACCGAGGGCTCTGGGCTGCTTCCCGTCGGCACGAGCGGCCCGGCTGCCCCCGCGGTCCTGTGCACCAGCCTGCAGCTAGAAAGTCTTGTGTCTAGGCTCGTCTGACCTGTTTCCTTCAGTTATACTTTCAGTGACCTTTTGTGCATCTGTAAAGGCAAAGCAGAGAAACTCACAACCTAATAAATAGCGCTCTTTCCGTCATTGTGTGCGTTGTCAGCCCTGCCTCGGTCCCTCTCTCCTCAGCTGCGCGGGTCTCTCTCCTGCCAGCCATGCTGTCCTGCAGCCCGGTCCCGACAGGTGTTTTGGGGTCTTTTTATTAAGCTGAAAACATTGTTAAATACAATTAAGGTTTACTGTTGCCTTTCGGCAAACTTGATCTCAACAATTCATGTGAGCAGGTGAAAGAATTATAAATAGAATTTCGATAAATGGAACAGAACAAACGAGAGCCTTTAGCAAGAGGGCATGCTCGCTAGTGGTTAGTAAGCTGTTGACTTTGTAAAAAAGCTGAAAAAGGAAAAATGAAATTGTATATTTAATGAATGAACATGTACAATTTGCCACTGGGAGGAGGTTCCTTTTTGGTGGGTGAGTCTGCAAGTGAATCTCACTGATGTTGATACTCATTGTGTGTAGTTTATTTCGGTCCCAGCCTGGTTTCCTTTCATTTTGGAGCTAATGCCGGCTGCGTGTCTAGTTTTGGGTGCAGTAAAATAGAATCAGCAAATCACACTTATTTTTCAGCCTTTCCCAGATTTTTTTTCTCTTTTTCTCTTTTTTTTGGTTTCTGTAGCAGCGGTGTACACCAACTCTTCCTGTATATTGCCTTTTTGCTGGAAAATGTTGTATGTTGAATAAAATTTTCTATAAAAATTATAATTCAGTGAGTGACGTGGAAGTTGAGGAAGATTTCTACCCTCTCTGGAAATAGGATTGGGAAACCTTTTCCTTTATAGCAAGGTTTTACTGAGATGTACTTTTCCTTCTAATTTCAGTTTTTCGGGGTGGTTTTTTGTTTTGGGGTTTTTCCTCCACCTCCTCTATCTAGTTACATTTGAGCTTAAGAAATAAAAGGTTTTCCAGGAGGGAACCATGCACAGATGAGATGACTGGAAATGTTATTTAATGTTGCATGGTCCGTGGTCCGGGGAGGCCGGCACGCCCGCCGGCAGGTGACTTGTGACCCTCGAGTGGGTCACCTTGGTGGCCTGTCCCACACGCAGGGCGTGGGTGTCCTGGTCTCTGGGCCGGTCTGTATCTTGGAGCGGTTCCTTTCTCAGTCTCCACTGTAACGTGTGTGCCTTCCCCCTCGGAGCTGCCTTCCGCCGTGTGACAGGAGGCAGGTAGCGAGGGCGCCCGGGGACCTGGCCTTCCTCCTGCAAGAGAGTAGTTCCGGGCAGGGCAACGAGAGCCATTCACTGTGTGTTTGTCTTTGAGTGCACGTGAAGGTGTTGATTTGCTCTGGTTCTGTTGGTTAGAGTCTTAGGTGACTGAAAGTTACACTTTCCCTTAAGATATTAAATGACTGTTTTTTTCAAAGAACTTGTTGTAATGTGTCCATCGCGTGCTGCATTGACTTTTCCCTTCACTCCAGCGACGGTGTCAGGCGTCTGAGTTCCCTAAGCTGGTTTTCGGGGAGACAGGAATGGAGCTTTTATGTGAAAGGAAGAAACCTGCCGTACACCGCTGAGGGAGGTGCGTCCTGTGTCCTCTCCCTTATGGTAAGGTCGTGCCACCCGCTGGCCGCAGTCAGGGTCCTCACAGCAGGGTGTCCCTTGGAGCCGTAGTGTGAAGGCAGTGGCGTGCGGTCGGCCTCCTCTGCGTGTCGCACACGGAAGCAGCGTGCGGAGACCGTCTCCGTTAGGAACCAGGAGAGCACGTGAAGGCTCATCTCAAGCAGCAGCCTCCCGGGTGTGGGCTGCGCCGTAGCTCTAGGTGTCCTGCCACCCCTGCGGCGTCATCTTGGGGGCCAGCACATGCAGCAGGAAGAGAGGCGGTGCCTGCAGTGGTGCTGTTCAGGGGTTACTCTGTTAAAAATAAACGCGTGAGTACGTTAAGGAAGCCGAGTCTGTCTGTGTCACACTCGGGGACGGGGGCTTAGTGTGCACCGAGGCCCAAGGGTGACGCTGTCAGCTACAGCACACCGTTGCCCTACAACCTGGATCCCTGTGACGGCGGCAAAGAGCCCAGTGTAGGCACCATCTCTTTGTGACAGAGGCCTTGACCGGGCTCCCCACAAGCTGGCAAGGCGGCGGGGGGCGGGGGTTGGGGGGCGTTTGGAATCATACACAACTGTCATTGTTTGTTTTGAGGCAAATGTTCGTGTTGTCTGGGTCGGAGACTTGTGAGTAGCCAGCAAGGCCTCGAGTTGGAAGCCACCTTTCCAGCAACGCTCAGCACTGGGGGAGCTGTAGCACCCCCGGCTCTGTGGACTAGGGGGTGTAGAAAGACATGTCTCTCTTGTGCTCTTGGCCTGTTACATTAGGTCTGGGTTGGCAAACTTTCTGTAAACGGCCAGAGAGTAAATACTGCCGGCTCTGCAGAGCAAACGATGGTCTCTGCTGCGGTCACTCGGCTCTGCTGACACAGCAGGAGGACAGCCACACGCAATGCTCGCGTGAACAGGTGAGGCCGGGCTCCAGCAGACCTTCACAGACAGGCCTTTTGTCTGCCGACACTTGAGTTGGAGGGGAAACAACGCGCCTGTTTCCGTGGCTTGACAGATGGGTCTGCTGCGGGCATGGCGAGTCAGTGACTGTGGCACCCGGCCTGTCCCTTCCTAAAGATGTTCACACACATTGCAGACATTGTCAGTCGGGATTGTGCCTCCCCAGGATTTTTGTGTGGGTAACATGCAGCTCTCCTGGCGTGGCTGTTTTTGTTGCCACCTCGCCCTGTCCCCCAGACCGTGCTGTCCTGGGGGAGACACTCTGTATCTGCTCTGTCCTGTGCAGTAGCTGTTGGGGCCAAGGGAGTGAATTCTTTCATTTGAACTGGCGAATGCGGCTCATGCCCGCTGCAGCGCGTGCTGCGGTTCTGGCCTTGTGAATTGTCGATGAGCTCCCTTGCTGGGCTGCTGAGTTGGTGTGTAAAACATGAGTGCATTGGGGTCGTCATCTTCATGACCAGTTAATTAACAGAAGCTTGCAGGGGCATTTGTTTTCTGGGTGGGAATGAAGTCAAGTAAGGACAAAGTCCCCAAATTCTTTGTCCTGCCACCGGGGGGGCGGGGACAGGCGCTTGTGCATCTTCTGCCGATGTGCCTTTCGCAGCCTCTGCCTCTGGGTGAGGCCTGGAAGCTGGACCCGCAGTGACCTTGAATGGTCTGGACAAAATTGGTTGTGCTGGTTCTGGAGGGAGGGTCCCTATTCTGCTCCCGGGGGCGCCAGGAGCAGGCTAGGAACTGCCAGTGCCGGATCTGGGTGTGGGCACTTGGGTGTTCACCGCAGGATGCTTGCACGTCAGATGGGTGTAAAATAAGGAGAGGGAAGGAGCTACAGCCTCCGCCCAGCCACGAGGCCCAGCTCCTGCTTCAAGGCTGGTCTCCTTCCCCACCAGTAAAGATCAGGGGCCACTCGGCCCTGCAAACTCGCTCCTGCGAAGTAGGCTTCACAGCAGGGCAGCAGGCAGGAAAGGGTAGGCAGTGTCAGCCCCTCCCTGGCGAGCGGGGTGGGGGTTGGGGGGCAAGGGTTATGCCAGAAGCTGCTCAAGCATCTCAGCCTGTTCTCGGTGGCCCCTCGGTGCCCCCACCCTCTTGGGCACTGCTCAAGGTGAGACCCACCAGTGTACCCTGCCCCAGCTGAGCTGGGAAGGGCGGCAGCTGCTGATAGCAGAGCCTGTCCCAGAGCTAGTGCCACACCCTCCTGTTGGCTCACTTGATAAGGGTAGGGGAATGCTCTGTCTCCCAGCCCTGACCAAGCTTGGGGAGGGCAGGAGCAGCCAACAGCCACTGCCATTGAGCAGGGCAGCCCGTGGTGCGGCATCGAGGCGTCCAGCCCAGAGTAGACCAGGACCTGGACCTGGCAGGGCCTTGTCCTTGCCAACTGCAGAACAGGCATTCAGACCCCAACCTGCTGCCCGCCTCACCTTCCCACTTAACAGCCCAGCTCAGCCCTCCCTGGATGGTAGGATGGGAGCTGTCCCCAGTTTCAAGTGAGAGGTCAGCAACTTGCCAAGCTCATCTGCCCAGGGTGGGCACCGTATCCCTCTGAGCCCTGGGGCTCTCCTGGCCACACTTCCTGGGCTGCTCTCCCGAAAGGCCCCAGGAGTGGCTGAAGGGACAATACTGAGGGGCCGGAGAACAAGGCTATGAACCCAGCCCACTGCCAGCCTGGCCCTCCTGCGGGATCTTGGCGTAGGAACCCAGGCTGCCCTGGGACAAGGCCTCGGCTGCATGAAGACCGAGAGTTGGCAGCAGTGGTTTGGGCCGTGTCCTCTAAGGCGGTGAGCGCAGAGACCCTGGGACGGGCCGAAGGGCTGGGCCAGTGTCCATGGTTCAGCCCAATGCTGCTGCCTCTCAGGACCCGAGTCCCGTGCAGCCACACTTAACAAGTTGGAAAAGAAGCTGAGAAGCCTGGATTTCCAATGTGAATTCTCCCACTTTGAAGAGTTAGCAAATGACGTTTTGCTAACACTGGGCAATCTCAACCCAAGAGGCCTGGGGACTGGCCTTTGTAGTCAAGGCAGAAGCTCGCGGTCACGCCAGGGGCCTGGCCGCCTCAGAAGTCACAGTGGCAACCAACTCAGAGCAGCGAAAGCTCTCCTGGACAGAGGAGGGCCCAGCACAGCAGTACATCCACGGCAGTGAGCAGAGCCCCGTGGAGCCGCAGCCAGTGCCATTTCTGTAAGGGGAGCCATGTGGGCAGACAGCCAGGAGATGCTGTCACAGGACTGCAGACCCTGGTGTGTCGCGCCTGTCCGGGAATTCGAGTCACAGCCAGCGCTGCTTGGAGTCTGAGCAAAGGGCCAGTGTGGGACCCTGTAGGTATAGGGTTCAGGCTAAAGGTTGGCTTTGCTGGCAGAAGCAGGTGGCCCCGTGACTGTTGCCTCTGCAGGGCCACCAAGCCCTGTTTGGGACTGCACGGCTTCCCCTGTGGATATAGAGCTTAGGTCAGTGTCACCTGTCTCGTCCACCTGGGCCTTCTCGGTTGCCGTTGGTTGACTCGGCACCCTGTGTCCCGATCACAAACGAGAGGTTACTTCCCTCCTCTTCAGGGACTCACCAGGGTTCCCATGTACGGGGCGCCTGATTGTGTCAGAAACTTCACCATCTACTAAAAATCCTGTTGAGGTGGGTCTCTGTCTGGACGTGGAAATGAGGCTCCCAGGCCCACACCAAGTGCTGACTCGGAAGTTGGTTCTCCCGATTCCGATTCCACAGAGCCTCTGGTGGGGGTGGCCGAGGTACAGGCATCGGGGAGTTCACATCCAGAGAAATGTGCCCTGGAGCTTCTCCTGCAGCGGGTCCTTGCTGGCTGCTGAGACGTGAGGACCAGGCTTTGGGCACTGTTGCCTGACCTGGAGGCTCCCAGGCACCCCTCTGCCTGCTGGAGACCACCTGCTGGAAGCTGGTTAATGGTGCCGTCCAGCCCGACCTTCAGCTGCGCGGACACGCTCCTGCACCTTCCCACCTTGTGCAGGAGGCTGCTGCGGACAGACCTGAGTTTCCAGTGCTGATCTGGTTACTGGATTTGAATAAACCGTCTCTGGGCCGGAGGGGTGGGGCAGTGGTGCCCCCCGGGGGCGGCCGTGAGCATTGCCGCGAGCCCCCAGCCACGCTTAGGTGGAGAGGGGCCCACAGTTTCCTGCTTTCCCTCTCCCTCCAACCTTCCCTTTCTCTGTGAAATTCACCTTAATTGAAAAGGTGATGGGGAGAACAATATTATTTCTGTCTTGAAGAATTAAACGTTGGCCGGGCACAGTGACTCACACCTGTAATCCTAGCACTCTGGGAGGCCGAGACGGGAGGATTGCTTGTGGTCAGGAGTTCGAGACCAGCCTGAGCAAGAGCAAGACCCCATCTCTACTAAAAATAGAAAAAATTAGCCAGGCATGGTGGTGCATTCCTGTAGTCCCAGCTATCAGGAGGCTGAGGCAGAAGGATCGCTTGAGCCCAGGAGTTTGAGGGTGCTGTGAGCCAGGCTGACGCCACGGCACTCTAGCCCAAGTGACAGAGCAAGACTCTGTCTCAGTAAATAAAAATTAAGTCCCCTGGTTGTGACACTGGATCTAAGTTTTCCCACCACCTTCTTGACCTGGCCCCCAGGCTAACCCCGTTTTGCCCAGAAGGGGTCTCATTCCTCAAGCACCTCGGGGCCTTTTGACGGCCACCATCCTCTGTAGCATCTGTGCAGTGAGGTAAGCCTGCAGCTGTGACGGGTCTTTAGGGTTAGACCTCCTGGTGGGCAGCCTGGACAGGGTCGTAGGAAGATGTGCCCCTGCCTGCAACCAAGCCCTGGGGTGTAGGGTGAGCACAGACATCCCACGTCTGCCCAGGTAAGGTGACAGACCAGAGGGTGAGTGGCCCTGGAGAGCACGGGGAAGGGTGTGGGTGGGAGTGGGATGGAGGGGGAGCTGGCTCACGGATGGCCCCAGGTGCAGAGTGTGGGCAGCACTGCTGCTGGCGGGGATGGGGAGGAGCTGGCAGGATTTGTGGCCAGGAGACCCGGGGGATGTCTCCTTCAAGGACAAGGCCGGGAGGGAGGAGGAGAGAGAGCCATTGCGGAAGAGGACAGGATGGAAGGGCCACCCTGGAGGATCTGGGATAAGAGGCAATGGCCATTTGCAGCCACCCAGCCCACGCAAGGAGGGAGTAGGGAGGCGCTTTGAGGCCTGCTGGGAGCCGAGGGTGAAAGCCGTGGGTGCCAGATGGGAGGAGGCCTCCGGAGTGATGCGAGGAGGCCAGAGGCAGGACCCGGGGCAGGTGGAGAAACCCACCAGGAGGTGGCCCAGAGCAGAAGAGCCTGGGGACGCGGGCGTGCAGGTTGGTGCTGCAGAGAATGCAGTCAGCTTGGGGAGGGTGCGTGGCGGGTGAGGCTGGGGTTGCAGGAGTGTGGGGCCTGAGGGCCGGGAAGGCGGGAGCCAGGAGGGAATGGAGGCTGCACTGGGATGGCGAGGCCCCCACACAGCGGACACGGGCCACCTGGGCACTGTTCTGGCGCTCCCCTCGCCTCCCACTGTGGCAGGAGGGAAGGACACAGGGGCCAAGGTGGTGCTGCCAGCGTTTATTTCGGGCTGGTTCACAGGCGGCGGTGGTGGAAGAGCTCATGCTGGCACACGGGGCACGAGTGCTTCACGTCCATCAGGCTCCCGATGCAGAAGGGGATGAGGCAGCAGCCCAGGACGCACCTGCAGCCTCGGGGAGGCAACAGCGGCGTGAGCTGGGGCCGCCCTCGGGCCGTGGCGGGTGGGCCTCTATGTTCTAAAGCTCCTCAGATGATTCTCGGGGCCCATCGGAGTTGAGAGCACCCTGAACCCACTTGTTCTTGGCTGCCTGTGGTCACACCACCAGGGTGCCTGCCCTGAGCCAGCCGCTTTACAGGTGCTGCCCCCCCCCGCAGCCCCCACCATTCTGGGGGAACCAGGCAGGGGGCCTTCTCCGAGGGAGGCGAGGGGCAGAGCTGGCACTGGGACCAGGACCTCCCTCTGCGTGGTCCTGCCACGCCCGCCTTGTCCCTACCACAAGCCAGCCCTCCCCCACCCTGTGAGCCCCCCAACCCCCGACAACAAATGCTCAGGGCCTCTGCGGGGGCCACGGGGCTGCCACTCACCCGAACACAAAGAGGCCCGCACACAGCAGCCAGGTGAGGACTCCTGGAACGTGTGAGGTCACCGTGACGACGGTGTTTCCGCAGTAGGGACAGATGGTCTGTATCGGCATGGCAGTCCTTGCCCTAGGCACTCTGGCGTACAGTTCTGGGGGTGGGGGAGGCAGGTGGGACCCCTGGGCTACAGCCCCTGTGACCTCTCACCTTCCGCAGGCTCTCAGCGCTCACCTGAGCACCCAAAGCCAGCACCCCGCCACCCTCCTGCCCACCAGCCTCAGGGTCCCCCTCAGTCAAGACCCCGGGCCAAGGCACAGACGGGCCTGAGGGATGTGAGCATCTCCAGGCTTCAGTCGAGTAAGGTCCCTGAGATGTCCTGCCGTGCACGTCCCTAGCAGTTCACGAATCTGTGTGAACCAGACCATTTCCAGTCTCTGCAATTTAAAGGCTCTGACACCTTTGCCAGAGCAACTGCGTGGAAGACAAGCAGGCAGACCGTCCTGTTGTTTGTTCCTGAAAGCAACTCTTCTTTGCTTGTACAGTGGGACAAAAAAGTGTCTTTGGTTATTTTAGCACTGTAGCCACTTCTGTATCCTTGGCAGTGGCTGGATCTGAACGGCGGCAGCCCTGACGTGTGTGGGGTGCAAAGCGGACACCCCACCTGGAGGAAACCAAGGAACAGGCACATGTGTGGCTGGAAGGGCATCCCAGGGGACTCTCAGGGCGTGTCCCACCCTCGAAGTCGTCTTCCTGTGTTACCCTGAGGCTCTCCATTCCCCTCTCTGTGGTCTGGGTCTAGAGAGCACCTGCTGTATACCAGCCCTGGCCACCGGTGCCTCCATGTTGGCGATGCCCCGGTATCCGTTGGCGATGGGAGCGCCGTAGAGCGCCCCGGCCAGCTGCAGGAGTCACACAGCCCGCCGGGGTGAAGCCCGCGCACAGTCCGGGGTCAGGAAAGTGCTTTCTGGGCAGCCCCGAGCAGGAGGCACAGCAAGGAGAGGAAGCGGGAGGAACTCACCGTTGTAGACGACCTGTGGGCCTCCGAAGTGCACCGGGACGGGGCCTTGACTTTCTGGAGGAGGAGGAGGTGGAGGAGGTGGAGGATAAAGGTGATGAGGATGATGAATATCTTTAGGAGAGAGGCAGGAAAACCATTCTGAGATCTGAGAGCCCCGTACACCAGGCATGAGCTGGCACTCGGCCAGCCTGAGGGAGGCGCCCATTTTACAGAACGGGAAGCCAAGGCCGGAGGAACTAATTGAGTTGCCGATGGCTGTGCAGCCAGCAGGTAGAGGAGCTGGGATTTGAACCCCTGTGTCCTAGGATGTGAGCTCTTCCTGGAGGCAGCGCCAGGAAGTCCAGGATGCAGAGACAGCCTGGGGCCCTGTGGTCTTTTTAGAAAAATATTGAGCATTTATTACCGCTGCACCCTGTGCTCAACACCACACTCTTCCCCACGCTTACTCTGCCAAAACGGCAGTGAGGTAGGCATGAGGCATTCCGGTTTTGCAGGTGTGAAGACCAGGCTCAGAGAGGTTAAGTAACTTGCCTGAGGTCACCCAGTAGGTAAGTGTCAGACCAAGGATGGAGCCTCAGTATGCCTGACTGCAGAGCCCGTGCTGCTGCCACGCCCTGGTCAGAACGGCTGGTCTACTCCTTTGGAGGAGGACTCTTTGGGTACAGGGGCCGCCCCCCGCATTCTTCCCAACCTTGGCTCCGTCCCAAGTGTGTGGACACCCTGGCTCCGCACTCTCGCCTCCCCATAGCCACCCCTGGCCAGCCCTCGGGCCTCCAGAGAGTCCCCAGGCAGGCCCTGGGAGCAGGCTTTGGGCTGTTTGGGCAAGGAATACTGGGGCCCCAGATGCTCAGAGTGTGGCCCAGGAGAGGGGAGGATGGGAGCCTAGTTCACCTTCATGACGTGTGGGCGACAGGGTCCTTGTGTGTTTCCTTTGAGAGCCACGTGGACGCTTTGCATAGGGACCTGGGCCTTGTCTTGACACTAGATCCTCCTGCCCTCCCAGGAAAGGGCCTGGCTGCTTGACGGTCCCAATGTCCCCTCCCAGGGTGGGGCCAATCCAAGAGCAGGAGGCCCCTCCCACTTCACGCCACATGGGCTGGACTCTGGGACAGCAAGAGGCTTCGTGCCCAGCCAGTGCCCCCGTATCCCTGTCTGGGACTGTCTCCTGGGCCCGTTTTACAGGTAAAGATGCCGAAGGCCGGAAGGGGCCGCCAGCGGGAAGATCAACCTGCCGTCAAGCCCCTGTGTCTGCCCTCTCTTTCATCCTCTCAACCGGGGCATGTGGCCAGTCGCCCCGGCTGGAGTGCAGTGGTGTCATCACAGCTCACTGCAACCTCCAACTCTCCAACTCCTGGGTTCCAGCGATCCTCCCTCCTCAGCCTCCCAAGGAGCTGGGACGACAGGCGCGCACCACCACGCCCAGCAGCGTACCCATTTTCCAGATGAGAACAGTTCAGAGGGATTTGGTAACTTTCCCAAGGCCACGTCAACACGGCCGGGCAGGGCCAGGACCCCCACTCCCACCCCGTTCAGTCTAGGTTGTCTTTGGCCTCCCAGGGTTGGGGGTGTCATACCTCTTGTGGGGGGGTCATTGCTTGTCTTTGGCAAATTCCTTGTGGCACTTTAAGAGAAGGTACATGCTGTTGGAGGCCCCAGTGCCTGATGTTCCCTACTGGGTCCTGCAGTCCCTGGGTTGGTGGGGCCATTAGGACTTGAGGGGAGGAGCGTAAGACTGGACTCGGCCCCCAGCTCAGCAGGGGGGCCTGTGGTCGCTCCCCTGATTTTCCATGGGCCCCAAAGTTGACTTGTCCCTGGCCTCTCCCAGCACCTGAAGGAAGGGAAGGAACCCTCACCCCGGGGACTGTTCCATCTTTGGACCCTGGAGGTCTTTTGTCCCAGCAACGGTGTCCAGGCAGCCTCGGGTTCCAAGCTCTGAGAGGCCAGGCGCCTATCTCGAGGAATCCTCATGGTGAGGCCTGGTTGCCGGGAGGTGTTGGGGGAGCCAGGGCCTCCCCCCAGGCACCTCCTGCGGGGTCTGGCTTGGGTGGAACGGCCATTGTGACCTGTGCCTTCACAGTGGTCACACGGGGTGGGCCTCGTCCTCACTTCCTGTGGGAGTTGGGCCCGGGCCTCCCGAGGACGCAGCTCGAAGAAGCCACGTTCTCACTGCCCCTGCCGCGGGCGGAGACTTCTTCGGTGGGGTGGGGAATAGGTCAGGAGCCTGAGAAATGTGAATCCTGTTAGAGCCGTCGTCGTCCTCCGCTGCGGAGTTTGCCCAGAGGGCGTTCGCCTGGTGTGTGCAACGACCTGGCTGTGAGGATGGATGTTCACGTCTTTGTAGAGACGCACATTTGTGCAGGTCCGTGTGTCCACGTACGCTCACGCGTGTCCCTGCACACGCGCGTGCGTCTCCCTGCTCTCAAGTCCGGGCCGCCTCCTGCTTACTCAGCCGCGTGAGCGTGGGCCAGACCCCGCTTTCCCGAAGCCTCCAACTCCTCTCCTCACTTGCTCATCTGTAAAATGGGGGCGATAACCTTACAGAGTAATTGTGAAATCAAATGACATAGCCCGTATGATGGGCTTGCCCCAGATGTGGTCTGTGAAGCCGGCAGGACTCCTGTACAGTGTGCATGGCCCAGAAGAGAAACTCCCAGTGACAGGGGCGTCCTCTGTGCCAAGGACAGGCGAAGGGCTTTCCCCGGGGCCGCAGCCGGTGACCGCGGTCCCCGGGCTGATGCTGTCCCAGCTCCTGACCAGGATGCTAGACGCTTCTCATCACGCCAGAGGATGTCGGGGACCCCTGAAGGCAGAACTGCGTGTCTGTCCGATTGGCAGACGCCAGAAGTTATGCCAGTCTCGGAAACGGGCGCGTCTCGACCCCTCGCCGTGAGGGGCATCTGCGGTGTCTAGCAGAGACGTGGGACCCTTTGACTCGGGAATACCATTTCTAGAAATCCATCCCAGAGACGGACTCGCAAAAACATGAGGTGATGTGGGCACGAAGCTACTCAATGCAGTAGCAAGAGAAAGAAAGGGAAGGAGAGAAGGAAGATCTCCATGGATTACCATGGAATAGTTGCTAGGGTATACTGTTAAAACGCCAGAAGAAGAAACATGTACACACACATACACTGTAACGTACATATATGTGATACATACATGTGAAAGTGGTATATGGTATGTGTGCATGTGTGTATATATATGTATACACTTTTTGTGTAAGTAAAGGGGATTTATAGTTTCCAAAAAGAAATAAAGGAAGAATAAATTATTTATTTATTTATTTATTTGAGACAGAGTCTCACTCTGTTGCCCGGGCTAGAGTGCCGTGGCGTCAGCCTAGCTCACAGCAACTTCAAACTCCTGGGCTCAAGTGATCCTTCTGCCTCAGCCTCCCGAGTAGCTGGGACTACAGGCATGCGCCACCACGCCCGGCTAATTTTTTACATATATTTTTAGTTGTCCAATTAATTTCTTTCTATTTATAGTAGAGACGGGGTCTCGCTCTTGCTCAGGCTGGTCTCGAACTCCTGACCTTGAGCTATCCGCCCGCCTCGGCCTCCCAGAGTGCTAGGATTACAGGCGTGAGCCACCAGGCCCGGCCTAAGGAAGAATAAATTTAAGAACTAATTAAATTGGTTGGTGTTATGGGAGACAAGGAGCTCGGGCGGGACACGGGGCTGGGAGTTTGCTTCATAGTTTTGACTTTGGAACCATATAATTATTTTTACTAATGAAAAAGGAAGTACATACGGAAGAAAAAAGCAACACCAAGAAATGGAAAACAGATGAAAACAAACCAGTGTGATCACATATCAAGATTTCTTACATAAGACACAAAGCACAGATAGATCATAAAAGAAAGACTTGAAAAACTGGACTCTAGGCCGGGTGCAGTGGCTCACGCCTGTAATCCCTGCACTCTGGGAGGCCGAGGCAGGAGGATTGCTCAAGGTCAGGAGTTCGAAACCAGCCTGAGCAAGAGGGAGACCCCGTCTCTACTAAAAATAGAAAGAAATTAGCCGAACAACTAAAAATATATAGAAAAAATTAGCCGGGCATGGTGGCGCATGCCTGTAGTCCCAGCTACTCGGGAGGCTGAGGCAGAAGGATCACTTGAACCCAGGAGTTTGAGGTTGCTGTGAGCTAGGCTGACACCATGGCACTCTAGCCTGGGCAACAGAGCAAGATTGTGTCTCAAAAAAAAAAACAAAAACTGGACTTTATCAAAACTGAAAGCTCCTGATCTTCAAAAGACTCTGTAGAGGAAATAAAAAGGCAGGGAGAAAATCTTTGCAGTACACATACGTCACAAAGGACAGAAAGCCGGAATATGAAGATATGAAGGAATTCCTTCATCTCAATCATAAAAAACAACCCAATTTAAAAAGTGGGCAAAGGACCTGAATGCTCACTTTGCAAAAAAAAGAGATATGGCACACAAAAAGGTAGTCTGTATCACCAGCCACCTGGGGAATGGACGTTAAAATTCATAGGTACCAGCCGGGCATGGTGGCTCATGCCTGTAATCCTAGCACTCTGGGAGGCCGGGGTAGGAGGATTGCTTGAGGGTAGGAGAATTGCTTGAGGTCAGGAGTTTGAGACCAGCCTGAGCAAGAGCGAGACCCCGTCTCTACTAAAAATAGAAAAATTAGCTGGGCATGGTGGCTCATGCCTGTAGTCCCAGCTACTCGGGAGGCTGAGGCAGGAGGATTGCTTGAGCCCAGGAGTTTGAGGTAGCTGTGAGCTAGGCTGATGCCGTTGCACTCTAGCCTGGGCAACAGAGCAAGACTGTGACTGAAAATAAATAAATAAAAAGGAAAAACTAAAAAAAAAAAAAAAATAGTCCATTTGGACTGCTAGAGCAAAGAATACCATAGACTGCGTAGCTTATAAACAACAGAAACTCATTTCCGCCAGTCCTGGAAGCTGAGAAGTCCAAGATCACGGCACCAGCAGATTCGTGGTGTCTGGTGAGGCCCAATTCCTGGTTAATT